>ML820007.1:10802-60893 GCA_009831015.1 Picea engelmannii | reverse complement strand
TTGCAAGTGCAGCTGTAGCAGCAACTAGTTTCAGTATTGGCTTGGATATCTCTTGGCTAAGGTTTGGAACATCTGATTAGTCTTTTGTGATGCGCTATCCTTGGGGATTGATGCACTACTCTTTGTTTGGCTATCTAGCCTAGGGTTTACTTCCGAAGGAATTCTCAGTCAAGGTTAAGGTGTTCGGAGGGAGGCTTTGGCCTGTGGTTGGGTGACGAGGGTATCGTCAATGGTAAAATGAGCACACCATCTTCTATATTCTAACAGGTCCCACCACAAGGTCACATTGAGGATCGATTGGTAAGCTGCAATTTAGTCTTCTTCCTTGAATTTAATAAATGAAAATAAATACACTAGGTTTCAAAGCACTTTCTTGAAGTCAAAATTACATTTCCCATCGAAAGCCTAAGTAGTGAATAAAACATCATTCCAATCCATTTTTTTAATTCACATTTCCATTTTCCTCATTCAGAATTCACACCCATCTTGCTTATTCCATGTTCAATTTGACATTACAATTCTATGGTTTCAATTAGTTCAAGCTATTAAGATTGATAGGATTTTAAGTGTTCATGGGCTCTTAGGTTTTTAGGTCATGTTTCAATTATCGTTTACATATGTTACTTATAGGCTTCTCATACCATATGTTAGGGTCCTACCCTAACCTCCCTACTTTAGGTTACCTAGGAGTTAATCAATTGTTGTATGCAACCATCCTTTTTGAATAATTCCTATTGGGTAGAAATGGATAGTTATTTTACGTAAAAGGGTCCACTTTATATAGCCCACTACGTAGTTGGTACCCATTACTGACAAGACTACAAGTAGTTAGGGTTTTTTCTATTGAAAAGCTATTTAAAGTGATAGGAGGCCATGGAATGTTTGTCTTGTGTTGTTGTAGTTGGAGCTCTTCTCGGTGAAAGATTACCCCATATTAAGAGGCAAGTCAACATTGTTTCCTTCTTCGGATTATCTTAATACATGTGTATCTTTTACATCTTTCATCTTATTGTCTCTTGTATATGGTTATTGCAATTATATTTTATGTATACTTGGTTATGTTTCAAGCTTAAGGGTTAAGGAACACTACACCATAACAATCAAGTACGTATGCATAGAAATATAATATTTATTATCTCCCCTCTATATTCAATCCTAGGACAATAATCAACACCCACTCAAATAAATTTTGAACAAACTTATAAAATTAATTTTAAAACATATAGTATCTACTTTCAAAGAAAAACACAACCATGCTCCTCAAACCAAAAAATTAATGAAACCTACACGACATAATTCATGAAGCTTTAACAATGTGCATAGACCATATTACTTATTGATAAAGACAAAAACCTTCAAAATATCAAATTCAAAATTGTCATCTTGACTAAATATTCTTTATAGTTTTCAATACAAGTGTAATGTACTTAGGGAGCATAATTGATGTAATGTTAGGTATCTGGGAAGGACAACTAATGTAGTACGACCATACTCATGGCATAAGGCCCACTAGGTAGTTAGTAGGTAATATTTTATAGAATGTAATAATGATGTGTAGTTGGCATATATCCCCTAGAAATACTCTTGAGAAAGTGTATATACACATGTATGTCATTGTATGGAGCAAGTTGGATTTTGTATTGTAACAAGCATAGCTTGTGTAATTATTCCTTCCATAAGGATTAATTGTGGTTTTGTCCTACCTCATGGAATTATCTATTTTTATGTTGATTATTATGTGGATTTATTTGTTATTTTGAATTTTATCCCCAATTCCACAAGGGATCATAATAGGTGGTTTCTGAGCACTTTCATGGGCCAAAGGGATGTTGATTTTTTGCTTTTTGCAAATTTTTTGGGCAAGGATTTTATGTCATCCTATTAACCAGATTGTAGTTGCATGAATTCCATTTTAAGTAGAGTGGCTATGTACTGTGCTTAATAAGAATAAACAATAAATTATGAGAAGTATTCAAAGAAATATAAACTACAAAAAATAAAGTAGGAGAGATGATAATATTAAACCTACATAATACAATCGTTGTATTGATAATTAAGAAAAAAAGAGCAATGTTCATGGGTCTCTTTGAGGGAGAAACCTATGATTGAGTAGAGATTCAATACAATAACAATACTCGACTAAATATTGCATAGCCTTCTAACTCTATAAATAATTTATCACTAACAAAACCCTCACTACTTGTGATCCCATCATTAATGAGTACCAACCACCTAACATGCCTTATTCAAAGAAAATGGGCATCATATATTAATTGAATAACTCCTAAGTATTGTAACATATAGAGCCACCAGGTTGAGCCATGCTACTTCAAAAACGCATTGTAATGTACCTGGAACAACAAACCCAAAATGATTTGCTCGAATACTGATCTAAAACATACCCATGGCCCGAATACTTCCAAATTCGCTCTCTTGGAATGATTTCAAATTTTTGTTCCATTATTTTCATCAATAAGCATGATAATATCACATGCAATAATAAAAATTCATGTTAAACTATAGAATAAAAGAACAACATGCCATGCACAACATTAAAAACAAGCATGCACATCATAAACACATCACAAAGATCATAAATACACAACATAATGTACATTACACTGAAAACATAGAGAAAACTTATTTTTAATTAAACCATTCATCAAATGGTTGTAGACATAGGATGTTCCACCCAACCATAGCCACCTTTGTTCCAAATCTCAACAACAAGTCACCCCCAAGCCAGGGCTATGAACCTACAAGGATAGGTCATAGACCAACTCTAACACACACAACAATTAGCTACCAATCACTTGTGATTTTCCCAACCAAAGAACAATCCTAATTTGTTAGCACTCTTCCCCTTCAACCTGCACAACCTAAATAAATGAACCCCTTTCTCTGCAATGTAGTCCCTCAAGCTGTTCCAATTATTTTCTAGGGCTCTAGTGCTACTGGTCAGGAATCTTAATGTTGGAAACTCCAAGGATTCTCATCCATGGACAATTATTTCACAACTATCATCATTCTCATGCACACATGCATCCCTTTCCTCTTGGAATAATCAATAATTACTTATAGCCAACCAATAATGGCTCTCCTCTTCCCATCATTTGTTTCCCATGCCCAAAACAAGAGCAAGAATATACGAGGAATCAAAATGAACGAGAAACAAAATGAATGAATGAATTGAATGAGACAAATGATGATCCATCCCCAAACAACCCACAAGAAGGGTTTAAATAGCAATGGCGCTCAAGGAACAACCTGATCTCCTCAAGAGACTCACGCACCCCTCGTTCGCCCCTGAACACAAACGTGTGTAAATAATGATTAATAAAATGAATATCCCTTCAACCCCCCTCTCTCGTGGAATCATAGTCCCATTTAACTCATGTTTTTGTCTATCTTGTAGCCAGTGATGTATTTTATTAATATATTCAAAGTACTACATTTATAGGCACCCCAAACTTTCAACATACTGGTTCACCATCCTAAATTACATTTACATAATTACATTCTAGTTCATAGGGATTACAAGTGGGGATGTTACAACTCCCTCCCCTTATTTTTGCACCGTCATCAGTGCACAACACCATACTGATGTTCTTAATATTACAAAACTATACTCTATAACCTTTAATCCGCATAGGCAGTCCAACCCAAAAGCTTATATACATAGGAACTTTGACCTATAATCATGCATACATAGGCACTCCGACATAAAATAAGCATAATGATCTCATAATTTATATTTTTGGCAGTATTTCCAACCAACAAGCTCTGATTCCCATAAACTTGCAAAACCCAAGGAAGTGTACCCCCTTCTCTTCTTTGCAGTCCCTCAGGTTGTACCACTTCTCTTTAGAGCTCCAGTGCACTTGACCATGAAGTCTCATAGTTATGTCTCCAGGAACCCCAGTTGCAACAAGTCCAATGGACTTTCTTCATTCCATGCCTTTGTCCTTGAACTCAATTTTCTTCTAGTGCTCTTCTTCCCAAGCTTCCAGCTTCAATATCCAACATCTCATTTGTATTACACACATACAATCATCGTGAGATATCATCATAACAATTTCATCCATTAAATGTCAAATATGTTTTATATAGGAAAACATAATTTCCCAAACATGAGTTCCAACTCATAATTCATTTTGACTCTTGCAACAGTAGATATCAATCTTCCTTATGGGCTTACATCCCTGCCATATCCAAGACCATTCTTCCTGCAATTTTCTTAATTTCCATGCAGCCACACAAATTATTAGGATATCATAAAAAAATTGTAATTATTAATTTCTCAAATTTGTTTTATATAAAAAAATAAATTTCCAGGCACGAGGTTTGTGCTCATTATGTTTGGCTCTTGCAACAATAAGCATCGACCTTCTTTATGGCTTACATCCCTACCATATCCAAGACCATTATTCCTGCAATTTTCTCAACCTTCACTTAGCCAAACAAACTGTTAGTACTCATGCACATTATCATTCTATCTTTATAACATTTTCAACAACTCAAAAAGGGATCCTAGGATTTGCAAAAAATAACAATTCAATCACCTTCAACTAGTATTCATATGAAATATAATGCAACTATCCTTCATTATGCATTTTCAACATCACAAGCTTTTCATAATGCAACACATAATTACTAATAATATAAAAAAAAATCGATGTGCCAATACCCATGGCCACATCTACACAATGCATCCCTATATTGACTCCAAAATACCACATATCTATGTCATTCATTCCACCAAAATGCATTCAATAATTCCTTTAAGCATAAACAACTCTATATTAGTATGCATGTGTGCAACTCTACCACTTGCACACTTTTATAACTTATTCGCGCATACCTATTCAATGCACCTTTGCATTGATTTTAGAATGTCCTTTTCTAAGTCATGCATCTCACCATGGTGAAATGGAAGGTCTGGCCAATGCCTCAACACATCATCTACACACTTCCTGTTGCTTGCTCAACCATTTGTATGCCTTCCTTTTCAACCCAAGCACAACACTAAGAATATTTTTCTTTGGAGCTCTTCAGTGTTGGAAAAAAAGTTGCAGTCCAAACATCAATTATAGTAGGAAGAATATAGGATACTTGTGTGTCACCATAGCCTTTCCATATCCAACCATGTCATGGCCTTACACGTGACTAGCTTCATTGACATTTATTTATTTAGAAGGTTTATACCCTCTTATTTGCTTTGGATCTTAACTCATAACCAACACATTCCTGACATGTTATTATGTCATATGAATGCATTCTAAAGTTAAATAACTTTTATAAATATCACATGAATTTAGCCTTTACCATACTGAATGGTAAATCATTCCAATAAATGCATTCAAAAAACATAATAATATCGCTTTAAAAGTTAAATTATGGCTGAGAAAATTTCTTACATAAATTCCCTTCAACAATTGTGCAACATAATAAATCAAATTCATACCTACATAGTTTCCATATGATGCTACTTGATTAGTTGGTATCAGTGGGAGCCACCATGCCTCCTTCACCAACCTCTTATTCAACATTTCATCTTTATGTTGTTTCCTTCATATGGATGTCTTCCATATGCAACACCATCGATACTTTCAGCCATGCAGTAACTCTTTTTTGGCACAAAAACCATCATTAACAATATATATATATATATATATATATATATATATATATATATAACAATAGACTATTCCTAGTCTACAACATGTTATATGTACTCTCAAACACTTTCACATGCACTAATGCATATCTATTTGCATTAAGAATGCATCCTTAACATGTTCATGAGCACATATTCTCTCCAGCTTCATGTGTTGTATATGGTTGTCCAATGTCCATATCATAGAAATTTGCATCAACTTCTTTCATTATGTAAAACTCCCTCTGTTGTTCTTAGCAACCCTCAATTCTAATGGATTCCTGTCATCCTTCCTTGATGCTACAATACGCTCCAATTATCTTGACATCCAACCCATGGTACCTCTTCCATTATCCCAAGATGTTCAAGGATTTTGATAAGTCCTAGAGTCCTTCTTCCATTTATGGAATACCATTCCTCGACGTCTCATTACATCTTTTAGAATAACTCTACACATGATGCATTGCATTATGTATCTATTGCACTCTTTAAAGTGCATGAGTCTTCATCATTTCACCCCTGAAATCTTATCCTTGTACTGTGCTTCCCCTGCACTACTATGATAACAAAAATGGAGGTACTACTCTAAAATTTTATAACTGGCCCATGGAGATGATGCACCTTATCTCCCTGTATACACTATATCTCTTTTTATCAAAAGACCAACTTCATGAATTCTCAATTCACCTAGTTGAACCTAGTCCATATCTTAACATTCTTCGTTTCTAGCCCTTTTCTCCTATTGTGATGAAGCCTTGACATAACACTCTTTCCTTGAGTGTCTTTTCCCATCCTTAATACCAAGTCCAACTCTTTCACGTGCTATATAAACTATCCTTACAGCTTTCATGTATACCTTGGTATACTTTAGCAGTCAAATCGTTGCACGGAGGGGGTCCCTTATCCCACAAACAAGGGGGTATCATATACCAATTTGGTGTCCATGACCTTAAAATTAGATTATTATTATTATTATCATGAACTGTAGATGGGCTTTATTACCTAACATATACGTTTGATATGCACTGTTGTCAGCTAGAAATATTTTTTCCAAAATAAAAATTTCATTGGAGGCCTTCCAATATGCTTAATTCACCAAGATGTTTAATCCTTGCAACTTCCTAAAGAAACCACATGCTCATTCTAAAGGTTTGTTCCAGCCTTTTCCTTCATATATGAATACTTCCCTTACATCTGCTATGTTCTATCTGCAACTTTTTTCCTTTTAAGTGCACCAGAAATATTCATTCTTATTTCTCATGAGTTTTGTTGCTCCTTTCATAGTTTAGGGTGCATATCTGGATTCTTCTATCTCATATCTTTCCAATGACTATTTTCTTGCTCAATTCTGATTTTTGAGTAGCAAGTTATGGCTTCCTAAAAAATCCATTTTCACCCCATTCACACACTTTCTGCCCTGGTGCAATTTTACTAGTAGGTCAACTTATGTCAACTGTAGCAGAAAATCCACAAAGAACCAAGAACATTTTTGTATCGACACTAATAATACTCATAATGGTGATCACAAAAATACCTTCGGATTCTCCATTTGTTGCTCTAGAAATATTTTACAACAATCTAGAATCTGCAACTTTGTCCTTTAAAAGAATTTCCTTTTTTTTTTTCTTAAACCACCTTTCTTAATCACCCCTCTAAATCCAATGATGATCTCATAATATATTTCTCCTCTTCGAGAGATTTCCGAAAATTGTAACCATGCTCAAAACCAATCTCAGGATCAAAAGTTATGGTCTTTTTCAAACCTTCTTCTGCCAAAACCACCTCACGTCCACATGGAACTTTGCTACCAGTACCATCCCATGTGGCACCACCTGGCACTGACCTATTGGGACATGTATTCTTCTGATGTGGAATTTTTTTGGCCAAAATTCGATTGGTATACCTTGCATGTACACATGCGAATCCATGCCCAACCAGGCACCGAGATCCTGTGGATCCCCAATAGTGAACACAATCAATAACTTCTGGTTGTTGGTTAGTTGTTTATCCCATCCCAGAACCTTTGCCTAACCAGATCCTTACCCAACTAGGAATCTCACCCCACTGAGAACCTTACCCCATCGAGCATAGAGATCTATTGGATCCCCACATTCAACACAACGAAAGAGCTTCTCGGTTGACTGGTCCCTGGAACCATACCCCAACTGGGGCTTTTGAACAGGGACTCCCAGCTTTGCCAAGGCCCTTGCAAACATATCTCCACTCGTCTAGTGGTCCGGGTCTCTGGTGCAACAACTCCCTTCCGAGCTCATTTCAAGATATCAATGGGAAAGATCACTCGACCCCCTTAGATCTGATGACTGAGATATATTATTGGGCTCAAGGGATCATAAACATCACGAGCCCATTCCTCTATACACCCACTCAGGTGTTGACACCCATCCACTTCCTACTAGCTAAATTGGATGAAACCTGGTCTATGGATAATGATGTGGCACTGACATGGCATGGATGTGGTGATGACAAGGCTTCGGTCACCGGTCCACTGGCCACCCTGCACAACTTCCATCCAACTACCATCATTCGAATTTGATCTGGGCCATTGGGCCACCTATCACCCTGAAAATCCTCCATCCAATTCCTCGACAACTAGTCCATCGATCACCGATGAGAACATCCCCAACTCTACTTGAAAACTGGTCCACCAGGTTAGAATGCCTTCTTACTCTCTTCACTCCCAAGTGATTTTCGGTCCGGTCCACTGGGCCACCGACCACTAGTCCTCTCAACAAAAAAATTACATTACACACAAGATCCATAAGGTTCCATGGCTCTCTGTGCTTCACACACAATTCTTAAAGGGATTAGTTTTGATTATAAATATGTCATTTGAACCCTTCCCCATGCATGTGGGATAAAAAAAGAAATCAGATCACAGATCAATGGTGGGGAAGCCATGCGAAATCTAGATAGACTATTGTTGAGCATTGTTGCATTTACATTTGTTGAAAGTTATTTAGGGTGTCATAGATTGCATATTCTGAGCATATCTTGATATCATTCCCATCCATGCAATTGAATCTCATTTAGGAAGATACCAATATTTTCTTATTAAGATAGATTCAAGTGCTTGGCATCCAATCTTCGATGCTAACATTCCACTTCTTGAAATGCGATGAAATACAATTTGATTATCTCAACAACACAGTCCAATGCAAAATATGAGTCAATTTATTTTCCTTAATTGAATGAAAAACTTCCTTGCGCTTCTGATAAGGTTAACCCTTCACTATCCATAATCACATCCATTCTTTCTCTACTAGGAAGTTCAATATTTAACCCCAGGTTGAAAGTTTCTTCACCTTCAATATATACCAAGATTCTCTCATTTTCAAATTCTATATTTGTTGTCTTGCTCTTTGAGGCATAGTACTTGAATCCTCTTTCTTCAGGCCCCCAATGCCAACTTCTCCCTCTAAACTAGACAAGCTAGGTACAACCCGTTGCAAGGATTTCTTAGGCTTTAAGTCCATCGCCCTTCCATTGGAGACTCAAATACCAAGAAAAGAAGGTGAGCTTCCTACACTCCTCCATAATCTTTCAGAGAAGATTTAGATACAAAAATGATTGCTTCTCCAATCTAGTCTTGTAGCAGTTAATTTTCTCCCAAAAGAAAAAAACATCTCATCCGAACAACTTCTTGTTGTAGCAGGCCCTTGAAGGCCCGTTGTTGTAACCTACAACTCTGATACCACTTGTAACATACCCAAACACTAGGATGAACCACACTACTTCAAAAATGCATTATGTACCTGAAACAACAAACCCAAAATGATTTGTGCGAATATTGATTTGAAATGTACCCATTTCCCGAATACTTCCAAATTCGCCCTCTTGGAATAATTTTGAATTTCTATTCATCAAGAAGCATGATAACAACACATGCAATAATCAAGATTCATGCTAAAATGTAAAAGAAAAGAACAACATGCCATGAACAACATTAACAACAAGCATGCACATCATAGAGATCATAAATACATAGTTGAATGTACATTATATGAAAAACATAGAGGGCACTTATGTTTAATTAAACCATTCAACAGCTGGTTGGAGACATCTAATGTTCCACTTAACCATAGACATTATTGTTCCAAATATCAACAACAGGTCACCCCCAAGCTAGGGCTATGAATCCACAAGGACTGGTCCTAGGCTGAATCTAACACACACAACAATTAGCTACCAAGCTCTCATGGTTTTCCTAACCACACAACAATCCTAATTTTCCAGCACTCTTTCCCTTTATCCCACACAACCCAAATAAATGAACCCCTTTCTCTACAATGCAGTCCCTCAGTCTGTTCCAATTATTTTCCAAGGCTCTAATGCTACTGGTCAGGAGTCTCAATGTTGGAAACTCCAAGGATTCTTAGTTGTGGAAAGTTATTTCCCAACTTCTCTCATGCACACATGCATCCCTTCCCTCCTGAAATAATAATTAATTACTTATATCCAACCCGTAATGGCTCTTCTCTTCCCATCATTCGTTTCCCATGCCTAGACTACGAACAAGAATGAACGAGGAATCAAAAGGAATAAATGAATGAACAAATTGAATGAGCCAAATGATGATACATCCCCAAATAGCCCACATGCAAGGTTTAAATATCAAGGGCACCCAAGGCACAATGTGGTCTCCCCAAGAGACTCATGCACCCCCTCATTCTCCCCCCAACACAAACACGGGTAAATAATGATTAATAAAAGTAGTATCTCTCATCCCTCTCTCTTGTGGAATCATAGCCTCCTATAACTCTTGTCCTTGTTTGTCTTGCATCCAACGATGTATTTTATTAATATATTCAAAGTATTACATTTCTAGGCACACCAACCTTTCAACATACCGACTCACCAACCTAAATCAAATTTACATAATTACATCCTAGTTCATAAAGATTAAAACTAGGGATGTTACAAGTACCCTAAAGTAGGTAGGTTAGGATAGGGCCCTGATATACACCCCCCCCCTTCAAAAACAATGTTTTCCTCAAGGATGGAGGTGTGGAAATTGTTGTTAAATTGTTGTTGGTTTTTAGATGACATCTTCAAGATATGTATCCTTCCACTATATTAGGAAATCTCGAATAATGTGATGGCATAATCAACATTCTCTTGTGGCTAGTACTACCTTCATCTGTAACCAAATTAAACCTTCTTCATCAAGTTTGGGTTGGATGGTCTTATAAACTAAACAATTTGGCCCATGACCTTCTTCAAGCAGGATACATGAATGGTTGGGTGGATCTCTAAGTGGGTAGAAAGAGCCAATCTATAGGAAACTTGTCGAATGCATTGGAGGATCTAGTAGGTTCCATATAAATTAGTTTCTATATTTAGTGGCCCTTGTCTTTTAGACATGTTTTCTCATAGGGCTGGAGATGAAGAAATCCATGATCCTGTTCTTCAAAAGAACACTTAGAGTGATGTCAATGACCTATTTCTTCATTACGTTTTGAGTCAAAACCAAATTATCCTTAAGTGTGTGGAGAATGGCCACTCTGGTGTTAAGTGCATGATCCACTTCCCAAACCTTGGATGTGCCTTGTAAATATGAAAGCACCAAGGGAATTTTTTGGCCATAAACAACAGTTCCATATGGTGAAATTTTGGTAGTGCCATGATAAGTGGTATTGCACCACTACTTAAAAAGGGGTAGCCACTAAACCCATTGGTGTTGTCAATTTGATATAGAACATTGCAAATAAGTTTCCAAGCACTTATTGACCATTTTTCTGGGGATGATCTGTTGTGCCCATTTTCAAGTCTGTGCCTTGTAGTTTAAAAAAAACATTGATAGTGAAGGTGGGATCACAATATGACACAATGGAATTAGGCATGACATTTTCTTTAAAATTTTGATCCATGAATACTTAGGAATTTGTGGATGGCATAAATGTTTGTGGTAAGTAAAAAAAGTGATCATAATTGGAAAGACAACCAACTACCACCACGAGGACATATTTGTTTTCAACTTTAGGGATTCATGACTATAAATTCCATTGAAAGGTTATCCTAGATAGCGGTGGATATTGGTAGTGGCTACAATTCCTCGAGGCTTTGTTACGAGGAAAATCACTCTATGGCTAGGGTGAACCACAACAGATGGAAATGACTACATAAATCAACTCTATCCCAACAACATGCTATATAAACTAATATGCAAGCAAGATAAGAAAGAGGCCTACCTCGTCTAGATGTTCGATGATGTCCACCATTGAGCACTTTGACCCAAAGCTATATATACCTGCAACAAGTTCTCAACAAACAAGTAAAAACAAGCATATGGTGGCAATATAAAAGGTTAGCACATTAGATAGCATAATCCATCAATATTCATAACAAATACACCCATGTATAATAACTCATATATTTGTAAGATATCAATTGGATGGGAAATGAGTATTTCTATTAATAAATGATCAACAGAAGTGAAAATATTATAGATTTCTGTGTTGGCACAGTTCAGAACTGAGAAACCAAGTTCCTTCCAGTTGGGCCTCCACCACTTCAATCCTCCACCAAAGGTAAGCTCATAGAAGGGAGAAAATGAGGTGCTCCATCAACAAGGGAAGAGCTTGGGGGCTGAACACTGTGTTCAGACTTAAAGGACAAAGGGATGCAGACTCAATATGAAGTAAATAATTTCTCTGGAGTAACTTTGCTCTCAAATTTGAATTCTTTCTCCTTTTCCATAGCTCGGAATTGGCCTCTTTATAGCCTTCAAAATGCAACTGAAGGGCCAATTCGAAATGTTTCCAGTATATGGAAGGCCAAGGATCAAAGATCTCCTATCGTGACATGGAAACCTGGCATTTAATTTTAATTTTCTGGCGCAAATCCCGATGTACGCGGGCTGTAGTGGAGCATCATGTGTATATGTTTGTTGTATAGTGTGCAAGATGCGTACAAGTGGAAAAATTTGTATTTTTGTCTCTGGATTTTAGTAACAGAGAAGATAAGTCTACATAGGGAAATGGAATAAGGCCCTCTTTGCAAGATTGCATAGGGTGAGGCAAATCTTTCTCTAACAGATGCCCCCTAATGTGTGAGGTCAGAGGATTATCTGCGATGGCCCAAATATATTATAAATAACCTAGAAGTGGAGTGGTAGAGAACCAACTGGACGAACGCAGTTGCTCATTACATTATGCACTGACTTTGCATACATGGATACCAAAAATTACATTGCAGATCCATGTGAAAAATATACCAAACAAGTGTCTGTGGCCATGAATAGGCAAATACAAATGCAGTTACATGCCAATAGTTGTCATAGTCACAAACAAGGCCTAGTAGAACCAGTCTCAAAAACCAATTTGAAGATATCTGTATACCATGGAGTACAATCTGATCTCCCATGATTACTGAAGTCATATAGGTACTAGTCCAATGAAAAGGAAACAACATCTCAGGAAAGTTGTGGCCACATAGTGATGTTTTCAAGTCTTCTACACAATCTGCTGAAGGTGCAAGTCTACATCATGTGAATAAAGGAGTTGAGGTTGAACAAAATGAGACATCGTTTGATTACTGGTCATTGATGTATACCGTTAACAAATGTGAGATAGCCTACCAATAATGAAAGTAGGTATCCAAGCACCGAGTACATTCTTACAAGTGTGAATAAACGAGTCGGTGTCGAACACCTGAAGAATCCATCGATCAAGAGACATTGATGTATTTCCAACTGTTGATGGTTAGAGAGCCTACCACTGATGACTGCAAGCCTCAAGGTACTCATAAGACTCTAGGTCCCATTTCTAGAATAAATGGGTTGAAGTTAATGGAAAGAGACACGCTGAAAGGAGAGCATTAAGGCATATCTCATCAATCAACATGAGCTACAAAGCAGGAGCTTCATGATTTGGTGGAAATCAGACTAAGAACATGTTCATGAACCAACAACCCCGTGTGTCTTTCGCGTGTGCCAAGTGCAAGCAGTACATGAAAAAAACCCTCTGAATAGCAACCAATGATGAAAAATGTTGATAAAGGTGAGGAAACCACCAATAAGGCTAATGACATCCAAGACACTGCATGAATCCCAATGTGTGAATAGATGTCTTGTCGTCGAACATAGGGGAAACCACCCATTCAATGACCAATGATGAAATGTTGATTGTTGGGTTCAAGGTTACCTACCAATGATGAAAGTAGGGCCAGGGTGCATGATAGGACTACAATATCATATGATTCTGAGAGAAAATGAGGGTATGGCTGACATGCAAAGTCAAGAGTTCTGAGGAATGGCCGACACAGGTTGATAGACTTCCTTTGAACAAGAGCATGAGACATATGGAGGACTCCAACAACATAGACCTGATCATAAAATAATGAGATGCAGGAGGCATCAATGAAATTCTTTGTAGAGACTGGAAGAGTAACCAGTCGGTAGAGAAGACTCTATAATGAGCTCAGCTTCCTAAGTCCATGCTAATCCCAAAATTATGATGATGAATGGACTCAAAAAACTTTGTGCTCTGTTCAAAGGCGACATGACTGCTGCCGATACAAGATAATACTCCCTTCCCACCCATCATTTTTTGTTTTTTCATAGATAAATGAATGCTATGATACAAAGGAGGAAATGAGTGTCGCAAGTAAGCAAAACTAGTTCCAGCAATGGAACATACCTATGCTCAATGCAGGGAAGTGCATGCAGGAAATGGACACTCGGGGGAATGTTACCTCCTAGGTATAGGGTGTCAAATTGTGAAGGATATAAACAAGGCTCTTCTTGGTTGGGGATGCAAAACTGCTGAGGAAAATGATTTATAACGCAAAGCGAGAACCAAATATAGGCTCAATACTGCAAGCAAGGGCATGAGATGCAATCACAACTTAACGCCAAAAAATGTCCTTTTTTATATCTTTTAGTCTACTTGGTGTGAAAAAGGGATAAACTTGTGCCAAATAGACGTCTTTTCAAAACCAATTTATGAGTGTGAAAACACAAGTTCACTCGATGATCTTTTCACTTTTTGGTAACGAGTCGGAAAAGAGATTAACTAAGACTCATAACTTTTCAAGTCCAATTTAACGAGTGTGAAAGGGACAAATCACTCGACAATATTTTCACTTTTTAGACGAGTTGGAAAAGAGCTTAACTTAGACTCTCTTGGAAGATTCTAGGTGACAAGTCACGGGGGAGGCCAAGGCTCCCGTGCTGGAATTCTGTGGAAAGTCAATATCTTACGAATAGCCGACATAAGATTGGGAAAACCCAAAGCCCTCCAAGTTGAGGAGGATAACACACTAACAAAGTATATAGTCTCCATGATAGATCAGATAATGTCTCTTACCAGAAAAGACATAGGTGGGGGCATGGGATACCCTACCAGGCCATCCCAATCAAAGGGAACTTCCTCGGGACTTGGAGGGAGAGCACTTGGGGAGAGAATAAACATCTCTCATTCAGAAGGTGTAGGATCATGAATGTTAATGACATGGTTGAAGGATGCATCACCCTCCATAAGGAGAGCAGGAGTGACCAAATATGGGACTGGTATGACCACTTCTTCAACTCTAGGTTGAAGAGGATGCACAACAACGGGGATAAGGGACAGATCACCCTCGAAAATGGGAGTGAGGTCGGGAGAGGATTGCAGTGGTGTTACCACCATATCAATCAGAGGAGGAACAAGGTGTGGGGAAACCACAAATGCCTCAAAATCCGAAGGGCCCTTAGGTGAGCCCCACGCTTCTGGTATCTCAACAGTAGCTGGACACAGATGAGTAAGGTGATTTCCTTCGCAAGTCCTGCAAAGGAACTTAGGCTTACGTCTGAGACATCTAGGCTTCTCAATTCCCCCAACGTCATTCACAACCACTAGTGACATACTCTCAACACGACAGGCAGAGGTGGGAGAGTCATAACCTACATGATGTACAGAGGTTGGAGATGCAACATTGATATGACTCATGGTGATTAAAGTGGTGACCCAAGCATGCCTAGCAGTAGCTAGGTGCAGATTGTCAACATAACTTGTAGAAGTTGTTGGCCCATATCCAATATGACTGGCAGAGGTTGGCGGTGAAGCTCTAGTCTGACTTACAGTGACTTGACTAACAATGGGTTGTGGCATTTGATACCAAGTTCCAGGGAAAGATCGACTCTGAAACATTGCAGGCCATGAGGGATCCTGGTTTACTCCCCGTCCCTGTCCGAAAAGGTAGTATCCTTCATTTAATTGATTCGAAGATGTGTGTATGAACATCATGACTAAAGTCTGCGAAGAGACAGAAGTATGATAAGGACTATTCATGTGAGGATATATGTTACCCCCTTGTGAAGGGGTTCCATAAAGAGGGTAGCTTGAACCGTAAAATCGATTTTCCCCGTAAGAAACACCCGGGGATACATGAGCACCCGTCACAGGGAAAGTGTTCGAAGGAACCAACATGATGGACGAAGGATACATGGATGGGGTGTAGTAAGTAGAGTAAGCACCCATCTGAGTATTGGCTTCTAGAGGAGCGTATCTAGGACTGGATTCGTAAGAGGGGAGGTTCCAACCTCTCGTCGTAAAAGCGGATTGAGGGACATGACTCATATCAAATGAAGACGTAGGAATTGGGGCCATGGTGCCCCCGGATCCAATGCTAGGATTCATATAAGTGGACCGGGGAGAGGATTGAAAGGGTAAAGGCATATGAACGGGAGAATGACTAGAGACCCAAGGTGTAGACTGAGTACCAAAGTTCTGCATACTATTATAAGAAACAGGAGGATTCATCCCCATGAACTAAGTAGGCATCATGGAGTAAGCAACAATAAACGAGGGAGTCAAAGGGACTCCACTATCCATGATAAAGAGAACTCAGTATAAACTCTTAAGGCAAACTAGTAATCAAAGAGCACACCAAAATTCAAACAACCAATATGCATGCAAATGCGGTAAAGTGGCTGAGTGGCCTCCCTCCCTAAAAAAGGTATGTCTCTCCCAAGAGGGGCCTCAGACTCCTGCTAAAGATCGGAGGTAATGAAATCAATTATAAGGGCCCTCGTGGGCTTAACAACCAGTTATTCAAATCCCCTCGGAGAGGTAATCCTCCATAAAGGCTGTGTGTTGTCCGACCCTTATCTAACCCAAGGTACCTGTAGAATAACCCCTGTAAGTAACCTATAAGACACCTAAGTCAAGAAACTAATAAAACAATGTATAACCGATGCACAGACGAGCAGTCGTAAGTCAGGTCCACCGCATGGGTAGGGTAGCAAAGCCTAAAACATTGAAAGCATCACTTCTCACAGAGGTAATGACACTAACAAGATCCCTAGATATGAATAGATCCCTAGAAATATATCTGACGCTAGGAAGGTATCGTGGGGATATCCCTTCAACCAACTTCGTGCGACCTCGTGATTAACTCCGGTGTGAGCAGAGCCTCCCAATCTTACCAATTATACAATGGATTTCTCCATTCCCCGTCTCAAACACATATGTTGATTTAATTGCCTTGGAGAAGTTTATTCACAAAATCCTATTCCAAGGCACTAAATCCTAGTCTAGTTTGTGCACCCTAGAAAATAAAATCGTGACTAATTAATTTTAAATTATAGCATTGATTTTATGGCTGCGATTACTCAAAAAGGTATGGTAGTGAAACTCATGGTGTTATGACTCTGCAAGAAAAGTAAATATGAAAACAATGCAAAGTCCTAACTTTAACTTTCAATGAATGATATGCTTCTAAAAATGATGCAATTTTCAAATTCAACTCTGCAATTCAGAAGTAAAAATGCAATCTTTCATTATATGCACTAATGATAAGGACTCAAAAGACAAAAAATTCCAAGCAACGCAAAATGCCTAATTTTTTTTTTTGTATTTTCAATATATCAAAACTGAAAATGCATGGATTGAAAAGTAGCTTGATATATAGCCCTACTATGTATAAAAAAGAGATAACTCAAGTAGGATATCAAGCAACACAACACCCAACCCAATGTACAAGGACAATAAAAATGAAAAGATGAAGAGAAAGACTTCACCCAGAAATTCAACCAAAAGACAGTTTCCTGTCATCCCACAAGCACTTAACAGGCACTACAGAGACCCAAGAAGGCTCAACAAGCATCAAATCCCACCCATCAAACACTAGACCAAGAAAACATGCAAGGAAAAAAGGTGTACACGACTATTCAGGCAAACATAGTGTATATACGCAGCTTGCAGTGAGACAGCCTGCGTGTATACGCAACTGTCAAGGCAAAAGGCATGTATATGCTTTAAAACAAGGCTAGGAAAGGGAGAAAGGCTAAAAACTCAGACCCAGAGTGAACAGGAGCTGTCAAGCAATGATACGACAAGAACCACAATAGAAACAAGATCAATGTAAGGAGAAAAGTACTTCAAACCCTAAGAAATAAGATTCATTCCCCGGTATGGTCGCCATTTCTGTTACAAGGAAAATCTCTCTATGGCTAGGGTGAACCACAACAAACGGAAATGACTGCAGAAATCAACTCTATCCCAACAACATGCTATATAAACTAATATGCAAGTGAGATAAAAAAAGAGGCCTACCTCGTCCAGATGTTCGATTATGTCCATCGTTGAGCACTTTGACCCAAAGCTATATATACCTGGAACAAGTTCTAAACAAACAAGCAAACACAAACATATGGTGGAAATATAAAAGGTTAGCACATTAGATAGCATAATCCATCAATATTCATAACAAATACGCCCATGGATAATAACTCATATATCTGCAAGATATCAATAGGATGGGAAAGGCGTATTTCTATTAATAAATGATCAGCAGAAGTGAAAATATTACAGACTTCCGTGTCACGGTTCGGAACCGAGAAACCAAGTTCCTTCCAGCTGGGCCTCCACCACTTCAATCCTCCACCAAAGGCAAGCTCATAGAAGGGAGACAATGAGGTTCTTCATCAATAATAGAAGAGCTTGGGGGCTGAATAGTGTGTTCAAACTTAAAGGACAAAGGGATGCAAACTCAATATGAAGTAAATAATTTCTCCAAAGTAACTTTGCTCTCAAAGTTGAATTCTTTCTCCTTTTCCATAGCTTGGAATTGACCTCTTTATAGCCTTAAAAATGCAACTGAAGGGCCGATTCAAAACTTTTCCAGTATATGGAAGGCCAAGGATCAAAGATCTCCTATCGTGACATGGAAACCCGACATTTAATTTTGATTTTCTGGCACAAATACTGATGTACGCGAGCTGTAGTGGAGTAGCCTGCGTATACACTTGCTGTATAGTGTGAAAGATGTGTACAAGTAGAAAAATTTGTATTTTTGTCTCTAGATTTTAGTAACAAAGAAGATAAGTCTGCATAGGGAAATGGAATAAGGCCCTCTCTGCAATATTGCATAGGATGAGGCAAATCTTGCTCTAACAGGCTCTTCACTATTTTACCCTTTTTCCCGTGACAAACTTCACATTAAACTACAAAAGTATGGATGCTCTTTTTCATGCCTTTGCAAAAGAAGGATCACTTATCTCTTTCGTATGTTTTCTAAAATCCATAGTGACTTGTGGTAGGAGTTGAATATTGCAACTCCACTAACACCCTTTCTTTTAAAGAAAAATTCTATACCAAAAAAACACACCTTTTATACTGCAGGGTGTCTGCTGCCAAGTATAGTTGGTAGGGTGCTTGGGGTCCTCCTTAAGTCATTGGATGAGTTGAACCACTAAGTAATTAGCTAACCATTCTTTTCATACCTCTTCAAGCCAATTTGATATCGATAATCATTATGCAAATAGGAATGCTTGCTAATATTTCCAATATAAAGCATTGACCATCACATTCTCTTATCCTTCCTATACATAATCATAATCATTACCTAACATCTTATTAAACCACTTGTATTGCTCTAATGATGATAATTGCTTTTCAAAAAAATGCTTCAAGCTATGATGGTCTGCCTTGATCTAAAAACATATCCAAATGAGATACAGGTGCCATGTATTCACAACACGAAGGATGACCATAATTTATTTCTCA
Organism: Picea engelmannii; assembly: GCA_009831015.1. NCBI lineage: Eukaryota > Viridiplantae > Streptophyta > Pinopsida > Pinales > Pinaceae > Picea > Picea engelmannii. The sequence goes on along the minus strand of ML820007.1, from coordinate 41,231 downwards.
TAGGTAAACTTTCCTAGATTTTGGTCACACATTATTTACTTATGGACATCAATTAGAAACCCTCTTTCGACATCATACCCCAAAGGCCTCTTCCATAGGCATCACATTCTAGGAAAAAAATCTCAATGAAACCAAGCACTACTAAGAATGGGATAGTATGCATGGATTCCTTTAAAGTATAAACTGCAAACTCAACTACATCATTTCACGCAAATGCATTCTTCTTGAACATGGAAATTAATGGGTTTACAATTCACCCATAATTCTTCACAAACTTACTATAGTATCAAGTGAGTCCTAAGAAAACATGTAATCCTTTCAGAGTCTTATATTGTGGCCAATCTTTCACAGCCTCAATTTTCTCGTGATCCAACACGCCCCTGTCCTACTAAATATGTGCCCCATGTGTTCCACTTTAGAAGAGTCGAAAGTAAATTTTGAATATTTGAGGAATGACTGGTTATCCATGAATAATTGTAGGGATTTATTAATATGATCCATATGTGCTTCCCAAGTCTTGCTATAAATCATTACCATAAAATAATACAAGCACAAAGTTGTACATGAAGGGTAAAAAAATCTTGTTTGTGAATCTTTGAAAAGTGTATGGCACATTGCAAAGACCAAAAGGCCTCACTAAAAGCTCAGAATGTCCTTCATGTACATGTAGATAGTCTTATGGATGTCTACCTCCTTTATTTAGATTTGATGATACCTAGAGCGGCGGGCACCATGAAGCTCATCCAAGAAATCATCAGTGACCAGGATGGGGAATTTGTCTTTAACTTTCTACTTATTAAGAGCACAAAAGTTGAGGCACATGTGAAATTTTCCTTCTTTCTTCATTACCATGATAAGGGATGGGTAAGAGATAACTATAGGATGTATCGTGTTAGCCTCCAACAATTCTTGAATGATCTTTTCAAGATCAATCTTTTGTACAAAAGTATGTTGACAAGGATGTACATTCAATGGTTGAATGTCATGAATCAATGTAATACCATGATCATGTTCAACATGCGAAGGAGGTAAGCCATGAGGTGTTTCAATCACTTGTTGATGCTTAGTAAAAAACAACTACAAATCAAGGTGGATTTCCTGTTGGTATTATCCATGACTTGGATGGCCTTAAATTGAGAAATAATGATGGGGTGGCCTTTATTCAAGAGATTTTTCATATGGTGAGCGTTGATTATTTCTACGGAGCTGGATTGGAGGATCTTGAGGGTGTGTTTATGGTCCTCCTTAGTGAAGCTCATGTATAACTAATTGAAATTCATTTTAACTGGATTCAATGTTCTTAACCATTTGTAAGGTACCAAATCTATTATAATAGTTGAAAACATAAATATTGTAGAGAATAAAAATAGAACAACACAATAGATGAAACCACAACACCAAAATAGTACATTTTTTGATAGGAAACAATGTTCACTTGCCTCTTCGAGGGGGAAACCTCCAGTAGAGCAACGCTCTATTACAATAATTCTCAAGACAAGACTTCTCATACCCTTGACTCCTATTTATACTAAATCAATCTACCAAAAGAACAATCTAGACGAAGATCTTTTAGAAGCAGAAGCTTCTATTAGGTCTTCTTAAATTTGGCTTATTCTTCCTTATTTCTAGGCCTTATTAATATTGTCCTTGATTACATGGAAAATATATTATTCTACCTACGTGAGGGGTTAGGTAGGTTAGGTCCCTAACATGCCCCCCCCCTTAAAAATAAACTTGTCCTCAAGGATTGAGATGAGGAAATTGTTGCACAATGATAGTTGGCTCCCAGGTGGCATTTGCTGGAGTTGTATCTTTCCACTGTACTAACACTTCCTTGATGGTGCACTGACGAAGATGATGCTCACGTTGGTCCAAGAGTTATTATGGATGCAACCAGATGGATCCTTCTTCATCCAACTCGGGAAGACTGGTTTGATTTTGGCACTTACTTCCAATCACCTTCTTTAAGCAAGAGACATGAAAAACAAGATGGAGCTTAGAATGATTGGGCAAGGCTAACTGATAGGCCACCTGTCCCACTCGCTTAAGAATTGTATAAGGACCATAAAATTTGGGCACGAACTTCTGAAAATGGTCAGCCTTGAGTGAATTCTGCTTATAAGGTTGTAATCGAAGAAACACCTGGCCCCCTTCAACAAATTGATGTTCTTAGCAACCTTTTTTTGCTTGTTGCTTCATGCGATTATGATCCAGGACCAAATTCTCTTTGAGGGTACATAGAATAGCCTCTCAAACTGTAAGATTTTGGTCAACTGCTTGGACCTTCAAGACACCGGGCATGTATGAGAGAAATGAAGGTGGATTTTGTCCATATACTACTTCAAAAGGAGTCATGCGATTAGTTTTATGGTAAGAAGTGTTGTACCACCATTCAACGAGGGGTAACCATTGATCCCATTGATTTTTCATCTCGGATGAAAAAAACCTCAAATATGTTTCCAAACACTTGTTGACAACTTCAGTTTGACCATCAGTATATGAATGATATGTTGTGCTGAGATGCAATTGGGTGCCTTGTAGCCTGAATAATTCTTGCCAAAAATTGCTGGTGAAAGTGGGATCTTGGTCAAAGACAATGGAATGAGGCATCCCATGAAGCTTGAAGATATGATCCATGAAAATTTGAACCATTGTGGAGTAAATAAATGTGTGTTGAAGAGCATAGAAATGAGCATTTGGAAATACGATCAACGATCACCATGATGACTGATTTATTTCTTGATTTAGGTAAGCCAACAATGAAATCCATAGAAATATCCCTCCAAATAGAGGGTGGAATTGGAAGTGGTTATAGTGTGCTCAAGGATTTGACTATTTCTCCCTTGTTGCATTGAAAAACATCACATTCCTCCACAAAGGTATGAATGTACTTCTTGATACCATCCCAGAAAAAAAGAATGTTTGACCCTATCATAGGTTTTACTAAACCTAGAATGCCCAACTGTGGGTGTAGCATGAAGCTTGGATAACACCATGGATTTAAGTTGTGATTATTTTCTTAAGTACAAACGTCCTTTGTAGCGAATCTCTTCATTGTGCCAAGAGTACTCTGGAGAAACAAGAGAATTGTCTTGCAATTGTTGGATCAAATACGACAATTTGGGATCTTGCAGCCATTCTTGGTGAACAACTTGGAGCCAATCTAGTACAATGAAGGATAGAGAAAAGAGGGACCATTCATCTTCATATTTTCTTGAAAGAGTGTCTGACACCACATTGTCTTTTCCTTTCTTGTAAATGATCTCATAATCATATCCAAATAGCTTGGTCCCCCATTTTTGTTGCTCCGTGGATAAAAGGCGTTGCTCCAGAAAATACTTGAGGCTCTGATGATCTGTCTTAATTCAGAAGAATTTCCCCAATAGATAAGGGCACCATAGATCCATAACATGTAGAATGGCCATAATTTCCTTTTCATTTGGCCCAAATGGTGCTCCTAAAATTGCTTTCTAGTGAAGGCCAAAGGCCTGCCATATTGCACAAGGACTGCGCCAATTCCTTTCTCGGATGCATCACATTCTAGGACAAAAGTATTTTTGAAGTCATGAAGGGCGAGGACAAGAGTTGTGCACATAGCCTCTTTCAAAGCATGGAAGGATTGATCAACTGCATTTGTCCAATTGAAATAATTCTTTTTAAGGAGAGTAGTGAGAGGGGCTACAATTTTTCCATAATTATTAACAATTTTGTGATAATAACCCATCAAACCCAGAAAACCACGCAAACTCTTGAGATTTTTGGGGCGAGGCCAATCCTGCATAACTTAAATTTTTTTAGGATCCACCCTGACACCATCCTAACCAACAATATGACCCAAATAATCCACTTTGGAAGCTCCAAAGGCACATTTAGATTGTTTGAGGAAAAGTTGGTGCTGAGAAATGAGATGGAGAACTTGATCCACATGGGAAATATGGGTTGTCCATGTTTTACTATAGATGAGAATATCATCAAATAAAACTAAGACAATATGATAGAGAAAAGGATGGAAGACATGATTCATGAGACTTTGGAAAGTGGAGGGGGCATTACACGGGACAAAGGAAATGACCAAGAACTCATAGTGGCCCTCATGAGTTCAAAAGGTTGTCTTGGGAATGTCATCCTCTTTCATACATATCTGGTGGTAACCTGAACGAAGATCAAGTTTAGTAAAGTACTGAGCACCAATCAATTCATCTAGTAGATCATCAATGACATGAATGGGAAACTTATCTTTGATGGTGAGTTTGTTGAGAGAACGAAAGTTGGGACACATGCACCACATTCCTTCTTTTTTGAGGACCATGATCAAAAGAGAAGAATAGGGGCTAGTACTATGGAGAACGACACCCGCGTCAAGAAATTCTTGAAATTTTTTCTCAATTTCATTCTTTTGGGAAAAGGGATGATGATACATGAAGACATTGGGAGGAAGACTACCCAGGACTAGAAGAATGGAATGATCATTAACACCGAGGGAAGGGGGAAGGCCCAAAAATAGTTTGGTGTTTGGAAAGTATAGATTGGAGGTTAGGATGCACATAGGGTGTCTCAACTGCTTGAATGGCATTGAGTTGGGAAATAATGTCAGAATGGCCTTTTTTGAGAAGATTTTCAATTCAACGGGAGCTGATGATCTCAGGGGAGCCTACTGTGATGCCTTGGAACTTATACTATTGGTCGTCCTGTTGAAATTTCATGGTCAATTCCTTAAAATCCATGAGGATGGGACCGAGAGTACGTAACCATTCTGCACTCAACACAATGTCACAACCACCCATGTCGATAGTGAACATATGAGATTTTAGGTTGTACTGACCAATTTGGAGACACACATTTTCACAATGCCCCCCACATTTCATGGAACCTCCATTAACAATCATGATTTGAAAATTGTTGACTGCATGGATATAGAAATGGGTTTCTTGAGAAATGCATCGATGAATGAAATTATGAGTGCTACCACTATAAATTAGGATGATGACCTTCCGATTTTTAATGTAGCCAATTAGCTTGAGGGTTTGGGGAGCAGAGAAGCCAGTGAGTGCATTCAAGGAAATGGTCAGTACAACTTCTAGTGGATTAGATGATGGAGTGATAAGAGTTGGCTTAGGTAGCTCGGTTGCATGAGAAGCCTCGATCTCATCTCCAACATCATCCTCAAAGATGGCCATGAACAAATTTTGTTCCTTACACTTGTGCCCCAGAAAATATTTTTCATCACAATTATATCAAAGACCTTTGAGTTGGCGTTCAACCATTTCTGCCCGGGTTAATTTTTGGATCTTGAGCGGGGTGGGATGAGGGGGAGGAGTGGATGGGTGAGGACACAGAGGGAAATAAGGTTTGCAGTGTTGGGAAAGAACAACCTTTTGAACTTCCTTGGCATGTTGAGTAGCTTCCAACCAAGTCTGGGGGGATTCATGAGGACTTGGGCTTGAATGTCATCCTTGAGGCCATTGATAAATCATTCCAAGAAAAAAGTATCATGCATTCCCTCTGTTATGAAAGCTAATTTCTCAAAAGAAGCTATAAACTCTTCCACTGCACCTGATTTTTTCAATTTGGTCAGACGATCCAAGGAGTGTGTATCAATGTCAAAGAAGTCATAGAGTTCAACCATAAACTGGGTCCAAAACACATATCCTTGGAATGATTTGTGTCACCATTTCCACCATTTCCAACATTAAATAGAGGACATTGTAATGAGTTTTGGCCAAGTCATCAGTGATGCCATGCAAGGAGAAGTAGTGTTCCATTTGAGTGACTTGACCAGTGGGATTCGAGCCATCAAATTTGTGTCATACAACTGGTTTAGATCAATGGAAAATTGGTTGTCATTGATGTGAACCCTTGGAGAGTGATATTGTAGATTGATGTCAACCCTTTAGTATGTCTGGTAGGACATTCTGATAGCTCCATAGGTATGGCTAAGGAACCCAAGTTTGGTTGAGGAATAATGTAATGAAGAATAGTGAATTTGCAGGTGAGACTATTCTATATGGATAGTACATGTCATGCCATTTCTGGTGATATGTGGAACGTCACATAAATCCTCACGGTTAGAGAGTTATGGCCCTGTGAAGTTGGAGAGCCCTCATGACTTATCTAGAATCCCCTAGAAGGTCAAAGAAGTCAATTATTATATAAGTTCCTAGAAGAAGTGTACTAATCAAATTGACGGTAACAAATATTTAATCATGAGTAAAGTTGTTGCATTAAGAAAATACTTAAAGTTGTGAGTTTGTTAATTATGGTAAAGTGGTTGCAAAGGCAAAATTATTTAAATAATAAAGTGGTTGCAACAAGAAGTGGTGAGTTTACTATTTATGGATAAGTCAAAGTGGTTGATAAATAAATAAATTAAATAATAAAGTTAGTTGCAACTAAAAGTGGAGAACTTACTATTTGTGGATAAAGTGGTTGTAAGTGGACAAGTGGGTTAGCCCTAAAAGAAAGAAGTTAGGTAAAGTGAGTTAGAAGATAACCCCTTGAGGAAGCTACTTGGAGAGTATAAATAAGAGAGCAAGGGTCTCCTATTAACACCTATTTTTTGGAATATAATTGAATATCCATTTGTGAAAGGTTATTTGGTAGGTATTATTGATAGATAAAATTTGCGGCAGGAAAATCGCAGAAACAAAACCGTGGCAGCAGAATCACGATAAAAGAACCGCGACAACTGAACTGTGACAACAGAACCGTGACAGTAGAATCGCAGCAACAAAATCGTGACAACAAATTCATGGCAACAAATTCACAGCTACATAAATTGATTCATAATAGATCCACAACTATAAGAATAAAAAGGTATGGTTTTCATAATGTGTAGTGTTGAATCTATGGATCTGGTTGAGGGTTTGCCTTGCAAATATATTGGATGCCCTCTTGGAAGTTTAAGACTTGTTGTAGAATGGTTTGAGGCAGATCTATCAAAGTATATTGTTGGTGCATGTCTAATTCTTATTGGTATATCTTATGGTACATTGTGAGAGGATTTTGTTAGTGGTCTTGATATATGATTGGTACACACTTGAGGCTACATAAAAATGAGGTTTTGGCACATGATTTGATGTGAGCGTTTATGGTATTTGGTTATGGATAGTGTGATGTATTGCTAAAGAACTTTTGATGGTTATATTGGTATATTATTGAGATACATATTGGGACAAATAGTTGATGAGTGGCACATGCATGAGGTGTATGGTATGGTGATGTTGGTACATCTTGATGAGTCATAGTTTGATCTATAGTTGATGCGTGATTGGTACATATTTGGTACATTGTTAGAGGAAATTGCTAGTAGTATTGTTGGCACATGGTTTATGGATGATGTAGCATATATGACTTAGTATACTTTTAGAAGCACATATTGATTGTGATACATCTTGTTGATGTTTGTAAGTAATCTTGGTTGATGCACATCTTGGTGATATTTTGCATATGGTTGAGAGTTGTCTTGGTGATTGATCTTGGTGAATAGATCTGATTGGTTGATGAGATTGATGAGACATGTTGATGTGACATGTTTTTGTAACAGGTTGTGTTGTGCATAGTTGATGCACCTTGTGTTGGTACATATTGTTGTTACAAGTTGTTTGGTGTAGTTTGATTGGTACATGTTGCTACATGTTGACAGTGACATGTTGACAATGGGAATGTTTGATTTAGTGATAGGTTATCTAGATTTGGAATTTATATTTCAGGACGACTGGACGAGGAAAGGAAAGGGGGTTGTAGCCTCCTTCCGGTTGGTGTCGGAGAATCAGGGAGTTGGAGCTTCCTTCAGGTTGGAGATTGAGAAATAGGTGGTTGTATCCACCTTCTGGTTGTAGCTAGAGAGCAGAGGGGGTTGTAGCCTCCTTCTGGTTGTAGCAAGAGATTGTGGAGTTGGAGATTCCCTCGGGTTGTATCCTAAGAAATTAGGGGGTTGGAGCCTCCTTCCAGTTGGAGTTGGAGAATTGGAAGTTGGTGCTTCCTTGAATGTAATTCTTAAATACATATAAGAAAAACATTATGTGGTTTTCTCCCACATTGGGTTTCCATGTAAAATACTGGTGTATTGTGCATTGTGTGGATGTGTCTATTATTGTTTATTATGCATTGATGGATGTTAATGTTATATGATGCAATAACATATTAATGATGAACTGATGAACATTTTTGAATAAGTTAAAGGAATATACATTGTCATTAAAAAGGATTAATAAGTGGTATAAATTGCTCATTACCAATTCACCCCCCCTCTCAGTAATCCAAAAACTTGTTCACCTCCACTCATGGAAGATGCAAATCACGATGAAAAGGGTTGGACTGAAATTGCTGGGAATTGGAGGAAGCGAAACCTTTGAGGTTAGAAGGTTGATCAAATGAGGAATAGATTCCAGAAATGGGCGATTTTTCCAAGACCTTGGCAACAAGTGAATCAATTTGAGACTCAAGATGGGATTCAAGCTACCTGGCAAGGTGAGAATTGAGGTCCTTCTTCAATTATTCCTTCAAGTGGTCCATTTGGGACTCAATGTGGGTAACTATGCAGTTTTCAAGGTCTTGGTTGCGAGTGTGGGCCATGGTGAGGGGAAAACACAGGAAGCGGTGGGAAATAAAGGTGGGTGAAAAGGGCGGGTGGGTCCATGAAAAAACAAGGCTAAGAAATGATGCGTATCATTGTGAGAAGGATGAAAAGAGGAGTCCAATGTAATAGGTCCCAAGTAGGGGTGTCAGAAAGGGGGTCAGGACCACAGGAAAAAAAGATAAAAATTGATAGGTATCATTGCAATCAAGATGAAAAGAGGAGTCCAATGAGATAGGTCTCATATAAGGGTGCGGGAAGGCCCTGATTTTTTTTCTTTACTCCCACAAATTTATACTTTAATATGAAGAATACTACAATGTTGAAAGGCACAAATTCTTAACAGGAAAAAATGTGTATTAATTTCGCAACCAGAATGCAGGAGGTAAAGTTGCACGATAATAGATCTTGTCTGTTCTGTTTTTGTTTATGTCCCAAGGGTTAGGGTATTCAGTGTTTCTACAAACAAGAGTTTTCCCTATGCTATATCTCTATGATATACATGCAGGGTCCAATAATAGTACTTGACACAATATCTCAGGGCACCAACTAAGGAGGCTAGACTGTGCCCTTAGCCATACTACCTAACTACCCAGGTACTAGAGAGTATCTTCCCGAGTGTTGTTCTCGGTGGCACTATATCAGTTAGGCGACCAATTGGTTTATCTACGGAAGGCTTCAAGAGATCTAGGCTGATCCATATACAGGTGTTGTCTGATGTGCTACCACTCAAAGGGGTACCAACAACGATTACAAGGGCGACCAACAATGTGCGCTTAATTACCACTTGTAGTTCCTGCATGTATGCTTCCCTGACCACGGATTTATGCGTTGAACGATAGATCTCTATAGCTTTAAGACGCTGGAATATGTCTCTACCTTGAAAAAAAAATTACCCACAATTTTCTGCCAAGGAAAGTGCTCTGATACCACTTGTAAGGTACCAAATCTATTATAATAGCCGAAAACATAAATATTGTAGAAAATAACAATGAAACAACACAATAGATGAAACCACAACACCAAAATAATGCCTTTATTGATAGAAAACAATGTTCACTTGCCTCTTCGAGAGGGAAACCTCCAACATAGCAACACTATTACAAGAATTCTCAAGACAAGAATTCTCATACCCTAGACTCCTAGTTATACTAAATTGATCTACCAAAAGAAAAATCTAGAGGAAGATATTCTAGAAGTGAAAGCTTCTATTAGGTCTTCTTACATTTGACTTATTCTTCCTTATTACTTGGCCAATAGTTGGCCTTTATTACATGGAAAATATATTATTCTACCTATGTGAGGGGCTAGGGAGGTTAGGTCCCTAACACCATTCTACTACAAGACTAAATCACAACTTCCCATTTCAATAACGAACATGTTGGATTTTAACAAATATTCCCTTATGCAAAGTTTCACATTATCATACTTGCCATTACATTTCATCATAGCAGTATTGGCTATCATGATTTGAAAAATATGCACCAAATGGATATATTTGACAACTCGATGATGAATAAAATTGTGACACTTCCATTGTTGATTAATAAATTGACCTTATCTGCTTGATATAAACAACCAAATTCAAGGTCTAGGGAGTTGAAAATCCTAATAAAGCATGGAGGGAAATTTGGGGTTCCTCATAAGGAGTATCTTGGGTGATTTCTTCAAGTGAAAGAAGTGTAGTATTTACTAGATTCATATCTAGCATATATTCCTTTGAAATTTCCTCAGGAATGTAGGCTTGGGTCGTATCTATGAAAACTAATTTAATTCCTTGCATCTATGTTTGACCCATTATTCATAATAATGATAGAAAATTTTAATACATTGACATTCAAATGCTTATGTGGGGGCCAACTTGTGGAGCTACCAAGGTTGAGAAGTCATTGGGGTGGTAGTAGGCACAAAAGAGGATGCATGTGGGGAATAAAATGGGGTATTTTTTATCCATAATCAAGGGGCTCATAGCCCACTCGCTTAACCAACACAAATACATGTGCATAATTATTTATTTTCTCTACCTCAGTTCTATCTCTGAGGCTTTGCATAGGTTTCTGTACCTTCTAGATGCTCAGTCTTCTTCCCTAAACTCATCCAATAACAATGATCTAGGTGGTGGAACTATCCTTAATAACTTAGTCGCCCAATTATTCAATACACCAGTCATTCATTTTCCACTCGGTATATGCAGTACCTTTCTCTTAACCACCCCCTCATTCAAACCACATCAATTATGATCAATGACCAAACCTATTGTGTAGAGGTGTTACTGTTAGCATGTTTACAGGAAGAGTGTGCTTGTCATTGATGGAAAGAATAGAAGGTGGATCAGAAGGTGAGAAAGCTCAAGAGGAAGAACAACAGTGGTCGTTGGATCACCAATCCTGAATACCCGACAACTGTTGGATCATTCAAAGTAGAAGAACATGATAAGATAGAAGAGCAACACTGTAGATAGATCGAGCCATCAATCTAAGAACATGATCAACGAACAACATTTTATTCAAGTCAAAATTTGCGAGGAGGTTACTGTTCGGGGAATATCACTTTAGAAGAATTGGCAACTTAAAAGTCGAATTACCCGAAGCCCGAAATCCAAAATGAATAAGGACCATCAGATCTGGAGAAAATGCGATGACCGTTAGATCAACGTCCAGTGACCAAAGGAAGCACAAAGGAGAAGTACAAATATGATCCGTTGGATCTGAGTGATGAGGATCAACAACCGTTGGATATAGAGATAAATGCATGAAGGTTAAGCCTTTGGATGAGCGTAGGAGAGAGGACTTGTCAAAGTCCCGAAGTCTCGAAGTAAGAAGGGACCGTCCATCATCAAGATTGATAGGTGGCACATGATCCACAACTCTGGAGTGAATCACTTCAGGAGTTTGTGGTTGGAAAGGAAACGAAAAGTCCTGAAGTCCCGAAGGACGAAGGTCTGAAGTCGATCTCAACCGTCGATTTGAGATAAATTTTGGGAGTTAGGACAACCATTAGATCCAGGAGAAGAACATGTGTCACATGAGGAGATCCACATCGGCAAGGACACATGGCATAGCCAGATAATGACAAGTGTCAAGTTGAATCATAATTTCTGGTACGTTAAAATCACGAATCTGAGTGACACGCGACAACTACTCAGATCGTGCCATGTCATCAAGTTACGTCACTAGGGGAGTTTTACTTCAGGATTTTTACCACCAGCAATTAGAATAAAGTCCCGAAGTCTTGAATGCCAAAGACCCGAAGAAGACCCTGGCCGCTAATTGCCAAGAGAGGTACGTGTCATAAGATTATGCATTCGGGCAGAAATACTCCAGGAAAATGCGAAGGAGAAAGGTTTGAAATCGTCGAAGCCTGAATAGTCGAAGCAACTAGGAGTCGTTGATCTACGAGAGGACAGGTTTCACTATATCACAAGCTCCGGGTAAAACACTCGGAGGGAAGCTGAGCGAGGAGAAACTGAAATATGAGAATGTCAAAGGGAAAAGTCCTGGAGCGGAGTATAGTCATTGGATTAAACAGGACATATGTTAGGAGATCTCCCATTTTTTAAGATATCCAGTCATAAGAAACGAGAAGTTGCGATTTGAAATCTTCGGAGTCCGGAGACCCGAAGGAGATCTTGGCGGTTAATCCAAGAGGGATACGTGTCAGTGGATTGCCAACTTTGGAAGATTGACATACGGAGGAAAGAAGGGTTTGAGATTTGAAACTCCCGAAGCTCGGATCATGAAATAAACCGTAGTCGTTGATTTGGAAGGGAGCTACGTGTCGACAGATCATGGAGATCTGAGATCATGCGTGGAAGGAGGAAAGGAAGGCAGATAGCAGTCGTTGATCGAGTGGCATCGCCAAGGGATTGGAGATCAATGATCATGCTCAATTGTGGGGCCATAACATGCTCGGGTCTTAATTTTTCTTGAGCGGGCCACAATCAAAACCACGGTATCACAAAATTTATATGTGGAGCTTTGTAGTGAATTGCGGGTTGCCCTCAAACCACCTTTGGCTGCACCCGTAATCACGTGGTCACGTGAGATCATCTCCCAAGGTCATATCAAAAGAAGGATCTAACACTAGCTAGACCGAGATCCCGAAGCACTCAGAAGTTAGGCCTGTGGTCTTAACCATGGTCACATCAACAAAGGTTAAGGGAGGAGCTAGCATGTTGCTAGGCTCCACTTCGGATATCGAGAGTTGGTAGAATCGAGATGTCTCATACCAAGATTCCCAAATTTGCGAGTCACGAAGTGCTTGTTGGTTAGGCATATGGTCACCGTCGATGGTCACGTGAAGGAAGGGGCTTAGAAGCCAAAGATGCCAAAAATGACTGGTTGTAACTGACAGAGAAGGCGAAGATTTGCGAGTGCCAGAGAAGCCAAAGAATCTTTGGATAACAACCACTGATGATGAACAAATTCAACATAACTGCCAGAGAAGATGAAGAGTTCGAATGATGATTAGGCAGAGGACTCAGCGTGAGAAAGACATGCAGAACAAAGAAGATAGGGATTTTTTTCTGATAGTGATGCATGTGGGTAGGAGGAGACGTAGTGCATAACTTGAAGGGGAGATCATTGGCGTAGTGAAGGGCATGTAGAGGCAACACAGAGCATAAAAGGTAGAAGAGAAGTTGAACAAGATGTGGTGTTGAGCGCAGGAGGAAAAATAACAGAGCATAGAAGCAAAACGATGCAGAAACGGAACAGAGCATAGAAATTGAAGAATGCAGAGGAGACATGGAGTTGTAACAAACCATATCAGAGACAGAGCAAGTAAGTAAAGTTTTGTAATATTCAATCAGGGTGGTAGGGTGGTGCTTGGGAGGATTGTAGTATTCTAAATTCTAGTTGGTGCTAGAAGATATTTTGGGAGTTGGTGCTAGAGAAATCTGAGAGTTGGTGCTCTCTACAAGTTGCAGCTTGCTATCAGAGGTTGTAGCCTCATATTTGAGTTGGTTCTCAAAGACTATGAGGTACATGAAGGTTAGAGCTTGATTGACATCTGAAGAAGAAGAGGTTTTCTACCTTTATGGGTTTCCTCATGAAAATTTGTGTCTCTGTGTATTCTGTGTGATTGATCAAATATTGTATATCTATGCATGGTAAGTTATCAGTAACACATTAAATAGTAATCTAGAAAGATTCAAAAAAGAACAAGAAAAGTTTCAATCTTATATTATAACTGATTCACCCCCCCCCCCTCTTAGTTATATTTCCAACAATTGGTATCAGATCCGGTGCCTTTGATCAAAGGTAGATCCATAAGATTGAACATGATTAGTCATGAAAAGAGTTCAACTAAGAGAGCCCCTATGTTTGATGGAACAAATTTTTCTTTCTGGAAAATAAGGATGAGAACATATTTAATGTCTTTGGGTGTTGATGTTTGGGATGTCATTGAAATTGGATATGTGAAGCCTGTAGTCTTGGCCTCAAAAGATGATAAGCTAAAGTTTAGCTTTAATGCAAAAGCAATGAATGTCATCCTTAGTGGACTTGCAAAATCTGAGTTTGTCAAAGTCATGCACTGTGATTCAACAAAAGTTATGTGGGACAAGCTGATAAGTAGTTATGAAAGTAATGAAAAGGTGAAAGAGGCAAAACTACAGACTCACAGGCTGAAATTTGAGCAGTTAAAGATGGATGAAGAAGAAACTATCAGTAAGTGCTTCTTACATATAGAAGAACTTGTCAACACTATGAAAGGTCTAGGTGAAACTATAGATGAACCTTTTCTAGTCTAGAAAATATTAAGATCTCTTCTTGATAGATTTAACTCAAAGGTCTCTGTTATAGAGGAAATAACTGATCTCAAAATGTTGACACTAGATCAACTTTTTGGAACCCTAACTGCTTATTAAATGAGAATCACCAAATGTAAATCCACTACAAGAGAGGCATCCTTTAAAGCAGAGAAAACACAGACTCCGATATAGATGAGATTGAAGAAAATTTTGTGAGAAGACTGAAGAAAGGATCACGCAAATACAAAGATAAACTGCCCTTCAAATGTTTCAATTGTGGTAAGATAGGTCATTTTTCATCTAAGTGTCCTCAAAAAATAAAGGATCAGACATATAACGATGAAGAGAAGCACAAACACAAGAAGGTCTATAAAGAGAATAATTTTAAGAAGAAAAGCCTTTGTATAAACAATGATAATAATCCCTCAGATGATGAAAGCAGTGACTCTTCTATTGAAGATAAAATAAATGATATCATGCTAATAGCTTTAGAAGATCTAAACACTGAAGATACATGAAGTGAGTTCTCTAATTGTGAATCAATAGTAGATCTTGAAGGAGAACTTGTCAATGCCATGGAAGAGATTGATAGACTCAGAGAAAAGAAAAGAAAAAAAAAACAGTCACTACTCAGGTATGAGAAAACATGTAATGAACCAACTGAAGAAATTGCTCTGTTGAAGGTTAAGTTAGAAGAAGCTAAGAAGATTGAAGACATCCTCAAACAACAATTGAAGGAAGCCGAAACAAAAGGTGAAAAAATGGAAGCTGAAGTAGTGACTGTCATAAAATATCTAGAGAAATTTCAGGCCTTATATCATCAGAATTTGACAAGTATTAAAGCCTCAGAAGGATTAGCCTCCATTCTGAATCAACAAAGGAATTCAAAGTTGAAAACTGGTTTGGGTTATGAAGAGGGATCGATTAGTGGTCAGTCGAGAAAAAACTAATCCATCAAGTTTGTCAAATCTACAACCATTGACAACAACAAACCTGCAGAAACAAAGGAAGAGAATCAACCGCCAAGGAGGAGTGAAGGAAAAGCTACCAGAACTGAATATGTAGAACAAAGAAATAATACACCCTCTACTCAAGGAAATCATCAACATGGAAGAAATCAACCTTCTCAAAGGAGATAACCATTTTCTAAGTATAAAGATATTTTTTAGGGATATTGTTTTTACTGCTCTAACTTTGGCCACAAAGCTGTAAATTGTTCTTTAATATTTAGACATGAGCAATCAAGACAACCAAGGAATAAATATCTGCCACAACAAAGAATGAGACATGCAAGTAATAAACAACCACAGACTGCAAATCATGTGATGGCTGGGAAAAGGATGCAGATTAAACATAACAATCATTATGATCCTTTATTCAATGAACCAAAATGTTACATCTGCCATAATTATGGACATAAAGCTGCAGACTGTCGCTTAAATAACTATAAGCCTGATTCAAATCACAGAGATGAAAACATCAAGGTTTGAAATAAGAATGAAGATAACAAGTGTGTATTAGTGTTGTCAGCTCAAAGACAAAAATACCCCTGGTATATTGACAATGAATGCTCCAGTCATATGACAAGTGACAAAAGTAAGTTCCTATCACTCAAAGAAAATAAATCAAGGAGTGTGACCTTTGGAAATGATGCTCTAGGAAAGATTAGAGGTAAATATCTAGTAATATTAAGTAATGGAAGAAGCAAATCTCAAGATGTATTATTTGTTGATGGTTTAAAGCATAATCTTCTTAGTGTCAGTCAGATATAGACACAGGATGTGAAGTCACTTCCACTACCAAGAATTGTAAAATAAAGACAATAAACACAAGAGAGCTAATTGCAAAAGGGGTTAGAACTAAAAACAATGTATATGTTCTAAAAGAAGATAAGGAGAAATTCCATTTAAGAAAATTTGATGAAAGTTGGTTATGGCACAGAAGGCTTGGACACCTGAATTTTGATCATATTTTCACACTGAATAATGAAGGTGTTGTGAAAGACCTTCCAAGAATATCTAAGCCTAATAACTCTGTATGTGAATCATGTCAAATGGTGAAGTTGACTTGTGCTCAATTCAAATCAAAGAGTTTCACATATTCAAAGAAACCACTTCAAATTGTTCATATGGATCTGTGTGGACCATCACGAAAGGAAGGAATTGGAGGAGAACATTACTTTATTCTAGTCATTGATGACTTCTGATTTACGTGGGTTGCCTTTCTGAGGGAAAAATCTGATGTGTTTGAGAAGTTCAAAAAGTTTAAGGCGTTAGCTGAGAATCAAACAGGGAGGAAGTTAAAGGCAATTCACTCAGATAGGGGAGGAGAGTTTCTGTCAGGAGGATTCAAATAATTCTATGACAGACATGGAATTAAAAGAGAATATACTATTCCAAGTACTCCTCAACAAAATGGAGTTGTATAATGCCAAAATAGATCAGTTCAGTAGATGGAAAGGGCTATGACGAGTGAAAGGGACATTTCAAAAACCTTCTAGGTGGAGGTTGTTCACATGACTGTTCATATTCTAAACAAAGCACATCTAAGGCCGAACAGTGATAAAACTCCATATGAGTTCTGGTTTGGTCAACCTGCATCAATCAAGCACTTCAAAGTATTTGGAAGTAAATGCTACATCAAGAATAATGATGATCATCTGGGAAAATTTGATAGAAGAGATGATGAATGTAGCTTCTTGGGATATGCAATGAACAGTAAAGGATACAGATGCTTTAACAAAAGAATGCATAAATTAGTATATTGTATTGATGTTCAAATTGATGAAGAAGCTCTTGTAAAATATCAACAGAGAATAAGCACTAAGCCAGATGAAAAAGATGATGAGAATAATTAAAATGAAGAAAAAAAATCTCAAAGTCACAAGAAGATGATGGATCAGGTGGAGAAGAGACACCCAGACAAGAAGAGTCAGGACAACAATCGACATCAAATCCTTCCTCCAGAATTACTCAAAAGAATCATCCTGAAAGTCAGATAATTGGCGAGAAAGACAAAGGTGTACAAAACAGGAGAAGGATAATCAAAGACATCGGGCAATCACATATAGCCTTCATATCCATGGTGGAACCCAAGAACTTTAATGAATCCAGTAAAGACGTAAATTTGTTAAAATCAATGAATGAAGAACTGGACCAGATTGAAAAGAATGACACTTGGGAACTCATTCCTAGGCCAACAAATAAAAATGTAATAGGATCCAAATGTGTCTACAAAAATAAGATGAATGAGAAAGGATATATTGTAAGAAATAAGGTTAGATTGGTCTGCAAAGGATATGCTCAAATAGAAGGATTCCTCATCTCGTTCCTCAAATAGAAGTTTTCCATCATCTCGTTCCTTTGTCGCATGAGGGATTCCTCGAGCAACGTATTGAAAGGATCTCCTGCTCTGTCATCTCTCTTTTCTTCTACCATGGGAGGTCACTTGGGCTAGCGAGAGTGGTTGTCCTCAAGAGAAACAAGCTCAAGACCCAAATATCTATACCCTGACCTCGACGGGGACTTGCTCTAAGAAATGACAAGGAGTAGACTGCTTTGATACCACCGATCCAGATTATTTTGAGAATGACATGAAGGCACAAATATAAACAAGATATAACAATGAAATACACAAAAATATATAAGAGAACACAAAATACAATGAAACCCAACTTCTATTACTGAATAAGATAAAAAAAAACACTATAGAACACAAATTGGAAAAATGGGGTAGCTTATCTCTAAAAAGAAAGAGATGTTGGCTACGCTTCATTCACAAGAAGCTTTACATCACACTCCATTGCATGCTTAAAGGGCCTCCTTCACCTCAATCATATATGATAGAGTGAGAGGAGAACAATTCCCATAATGCATGTGGGATAAATTGGACTAAGTTTATAAAATGTCATAGGCATGTAAAACACAAGGACTTTCCAGGCGGTCACCCATCCTAGTACTACTCTAGCCTGAGTGTGCTTAACTGCAAAGTTCTAATGGGATCCAGTGCATTAACGCTATGTTGTAGGCATGTACACAAGACCACTAGGAAGTCATTATATGATGTCTGTAATTAACAAATGAAGATGACCTTACGTTCCATTCCCCATCAAAAGAGTGAATATCTTGGTTTATCAAAACTACAGGCTCAAAATGGTGATTCAATGGAACAGGTGGATGGCCACCGAGATCCATCTGGATCATAACCAACCAATGAAACATAATGTGTACTCTCGGGTCGCTAGAGGATAGCTCTCAAACCTGTAGTAGCTAATGAAAATACCATGGGGACCCTCCATATGCTATGGTTCACATACCTAAGTGGAAATTTAGCAAAATGATACGTTATTCTATTTGGTTGCTATAGTTTTGAAGAGGGTGTTCTTAGAAAAAAAAACCAACGTAGAAGGTCTTCTTTCTAAGTGATGAGCACCTTGGGAGAAATTATCAAGGCCATTTCTCTTTTTGGATTCTTGTTCTCATTCTTTCCAAACCCCTAGGAGTGATTTGATTCCCTCTCTTGTTGTGATTATATTCTCACTGCAAAAAAAATTTCAATGTGTAGTAAATCAGGTGGACTCAACCAAAAAACAATTTAAATGCCCAGGTAATAAATTAAGCTCTTAGGGAAGCTAAGTTTGACACAACAAACCATTCAAATTCCCAGGTAACAAATTAAGTGCCCAAGGGAGATAGTTCGACCCAACAAATGAATTAGATTCTGAACAATAATTGAATTTTCCCTAGCACTCAAGAATTCTCCCTATCACTTAAATGGACACCCAACAAAGGTCAATTTCGCCCCAACAAGCAAAAACGTTGCTTAGGGCATGGAGAAATGTCCCAAAAAAGATTGAATATGCCCAACAAGAGACAAATGTGCATGGTCACTTCATTACAACAACCAGACAATATAATTTACCCCAGAGAGAGAATGGCTCCCAAGAGAGAGAAAAAATGATTTAATAAGTTTTCTAATAGCTTTATAATGAGGGTTGTGGATTTGTCTTCGTCTAGTTTGATCAACAGTGTAGGAAAGATAATTATTGGATTTGGTAGCCACCCTCACCAATGTGCTCCATAATACCTCACACAAAGTAAAAGAAACATGTAGCAAAAAACTCCTCATCCTCTCAACAACTATAATCAATATATAGAGTAGCCATTAAAAAAAATAACCAACAAACTACAATTTAACATAATGGAAAATCTAACCATACTCAACACACAAAGGAAATAACTCAATGAGACAATATATATTTTTTTTTTCCGTGTAACCAAATTGGGAAAACCAATGAATGGTGCTTGATATCCTTCTTTATGCAAGTTTACAACTTACAATGCTCTCCTCCTCCTTCGAAAAAATACCTTTGACTATGAGCAAGAGTGAAGAAATAGGGAGAGCTAAGGGGTAAGGGAAGGCAAACAACCAAGGCTCTTCACCTCACATTCCTTAGCCTTCTCTCCTTGTCATTTTAATTATTTTATTTAACTTTTTAGTTATATCATTGTTTGGCTTATTCCACAGAAACTTGCATTGTTTTACGTGGCTTACAAAATGAATTATGATTGCCAATTTGTTTGAAACTACTGAGTATTATCCACTCTTTAGTTCAGATCACTTTTGGTATGTCAATTTACCACCTCTTGTTCTTCTCAAGCTCACTGAAGGGACTCCAACCAAGTTGATGGGTGAACCATGAAGACTTGTGCTCTAATATCCTCCTTTATACCATCGATAAAATATTCTTCGAAAAACAAATCAGTCATGCCCTCTATGAGGATTTCCAATTTCTTGTTTGGGGAAACTTTCTCAACCATCCCTAAAAATGATCCTTTATTTCAAAGTAAACACAAATGGATTTCACAAATTGGCTCTAAGAAATGCACCCCCCATAGGACTTCTTATTCCATTACCGCAATTTCTAATGCTCCCTATCCAAGTATAACACACCCACTCAAAGTTTAATCAAGTCACTAGTAATATCATGGAGGGAGAAGTGGTATTACATATGGGTAACCCAACCTAGTGAGTTAGAACCATCAAACTTGTTCAAATATACTTTAGGAAATATGTGCTACATATTTTTTTGATTATCCTGAAAGGGTGGCCTAGTCAAATGCCTCCTCTTGGGTATGAATCACAATTGACTAGATCTACCTAGAGCTCTTGTGATTTATCCACATTGGGTAGTGTAACATCCCCTAGCTCCACCGAGGAAACATTACTTGCGAAATACACATAAAATAAAAATTCTTCTTACTAATTCATTTGCTATAGCTTACCAACTATGATTTAATTCAAATTTTAAACCAAGTTTTGATAATCATAAAGAAATGCATCTACAACAATATAAATGAACAAGAATGCAACAAATGACTCATTCATAACAACAATAAACTATTCACATACACATAGTTAAGCCCAACAATTTAAACTCATGAAATAACTCAGGAAAACAAATAAACACTTATCTTTATAAAATGTTTATGCAACCACCTACTTGGGATGGACATTCCACCCAACCATAGACCTGTTATTTTAAATCTCAACAACAAGTCACCCCCGATCTAGGGCTAGGAAACCACAAGAGAAGGGTGCCTCTCACATTCCACTCACAACTCAATATCACACAACCCATTGGTTTTCCCTTACAACTATCTTTAATTCCTTCTAGATCTCTTCCTCTTGACCTTCCCAACCCAAGGAATGTACCCATTCACTATTCTCATTCCATCATGCATCCCATTTGTTTACCAGGATCTCTCTGCATTAGGTACATAGGAATGTCTCTGTTGGGAACTCAAGGGACTCACTGCTAGGAAAACTACCAACAACCAATAACAACACTTACTATAGTAATTTGTTACTATAGTAATTTGTTACTATAGTAATTTGTTATTATAGTAATTTGTTACTATAGAACTGAGTTCACTCTTTAGGATTGACAACCTAGTTCTATAGTTTCTAGCTTCAAATACGATCCAAAACGCTCCATCATGCTACTAAATTCACTCAGCCTTCTTGTTCAAGTTATGGTGCTCTCTTTTCTTTCCCTCCGGTTGTTGTTCATGCCCAAAATTGAATGTGTAAAAACTTCCTGTAACCCCCGTATGAATTTCCTCTATTTTCCCAAGATAATTGATTGTTCACTCTACCCAATGTTGATTTCTTCTTCCCCATGCTTTCCAATAACCATGGGATGTGACTCTCACAACCACCCTCTTACATGAGTTTAATGACTGGGTTCTCATACACTCAAACAAAAAATAAAACATTTCCCCAAATGATAATAAAATTGAGAAAACTGGGTTTGGATTAATAACCATTGCTATAGCCTTAATTTCAACCCTACAGGTCAGAAGGGAATCCATAAGAGGATGTAAGCCAAAATGCATCTTTCACCTAAGATTTGATCCCTTTTTGGAGATCACCATTGGACACATAGTGGACAACAAGAGATGATCCTCACATGACAACAACGTATAACAAGCAATGACCCCTTAAAATTCTAGATTCGGGCAGTTACAAGGAAATATGCGAGGGATGAGTTGTATATTCATGGCAAGGGCCTAGGAACTCACAACATTCGAGTCTCTAGTGGTCTCTAACAGATCTAGAAGCTCTCCTAATCCTCCTCCAAAGAGCTATATAACAAAGGCAAGCCTTAGGAAAAGGAGGGAGAATTCAAAAGTATTTTATGTTGTTTATTTGTAGAGGTTCTTGTCCTATCCAACACAACCAGAAGTCATTGAACCTAACCTAACCAAGAAGTTGAAGGGAGAAGCAAGGAGCAAGGAGTCAAGGGAGAATGTGTCTTCATCAAGGTATGACATTGTATGTGTTCTCTATGTTTTAATTAATAGATCAATGGCTTTCCTCCATATCATTTGTGTTCAATTGATGAATGTTTAGATCCAATTCATTCTATTATAGATCTTATTAGAGTCAAATTAGATCTAGGATTCTAATCCCAAGTAGAGAGGTATTGCTTGTCTTTTTGTGCAGGAAGTGGATTTTGGAGCTTGGAGTTGGAGTTTTAGGTCTTCAACAACCACTACTAAATATGACCAAATTTTCCACGCTTTTTTGTTGCTATTGCGACACCTCTTCGTTGAACGTCCCACAAAAGCGAGCCTTATTTCCCGTGGATAATTTTTCGTCGTGATATCGACGAAAAAGAACTCATCGTGGAAATATCCACGTAATATGTCTGCCACGTGTCATTCGTTTGATAAGCATTTGCTACAGCAATTTTTTATTACAAACATTCATCTATATAGCAACAAACATCCATCTATATAGAAACGAACAATGTTATATTTTCCATGATTTTTTGTCGCTATATAGACAAATGTTTGTGGAAAAAAAAATGCAAAGTTTCTATTGCCACGAAAATGCTATATTTTCCATGATTTATCGTCGCTATATAGATAGATGTTCATGGTAAAACACAAATGAAAAGTTTTTGTTGCCACGAGAGTGCTATATTTGCCACATTTTTTTGTCGCTATATAGACGAATGTTCGTGGCAAAACCCAAATGAAAAGTTTATGTTGCCACAATGTTTTTTCGCTATATAGACGGATGTTCGTAGAAAAACACAAATGAAAAGTTTTTGTTGCCATGAGAATGCTATATTTTCCATGATCTTGCATCGCTATATAGACAAATGTTCATGGAAAAACACAAATGAAAAGTTTTTGTTGCCATGAGAATGTTATATTTTCCATGATATTTCATCGCTATATAGACGAATGTTCATGGAAAAACACAAATGAAAAGTTTTTTTTGCCACTATAATTCTATATTTGCCACAATTTTTCAGTGCTATATACACAAATGTTCGTGGAAAAACACAAATGCAAAGGTTTTGTTGCCACAAAAATGCTATATTTGCCATGATTTATTGTCGCTATATAGATAGATGTTCATGGTAAAACACAAATGAAATTTTTTTGTTTCCACGAGAATGTTATATTTTCCATGATTTTTCATCACTATATAGACGAACGTTTGTGGCGAAACACAATTGCAAAGTTTCTATTGCCACGAAAATGCTATTTTCCACGATTTATCGTCGCTATATAGACGAGGACTATAGGTTTAAAAATATTTTGTTTTTTGCATACCGTCATGAAATCCACTGGAATGCCTCCTCCCCTATACTTGGAAATTCCCTCCTCCTGGCTTTGTTAAAATGATTTTTTATGGAGCTTTGAAAGGTAATCTGAGTACAACAGGGTTTGGAGTAGTTCTTCGAAATTGCACAGGGAAAATCACTCACATCCTAGCAGGGAATTTAGGCCATGACACTAATAGTTCAAACGAGATATGGGGCCTCATAAGGGGAATCCAACTGGACACTAGCTTAAAAATAAATCATTTAATCATATAAGGGGACTCTCATGTGATTATCTTGCTGGCTACAAAAATCATCAACTCAAATATAAATTTGTTTCACCTGAAGAAAATCCCAAGAGGAAATGCATGAGTGAATTGAAGTTCTTAGGAAAAGATCAAGCAATTGATTATTGATCATCTCTACAAAATGTTGAATCAGATCAACATGAAAACATTACTTGATCAAGCATCATCATGAAGGTGTAAAGAAAGACGGTAAACAATGACAAGAAAAAACATGGGGTTTGTTTAAGCCTAAAAAAATGGTGACACAATGTACAAATCCATGAATATTTGTAATGTACTATTAAGGCTCCATAACATAGGATATGGAAAGGATATATTCTATAGTGAGTAAAGGTGACATTGTTTCGAATTCATTGGTCCTTTTAAATCTCTTTAGTGCGGGAGAATCCCCTTTTAGTCTAATCATCAAATTACAATAACTCACTAGTTGAACTAAAGGGAGAAACTACTCAAATTCACTACCTTTAAGTATGATATAATTATTAAATATAGAGTCATAGTCTCGTGGCTTGTTTAGATCTAGGGTTAAATATTTCTACATATAGGTATTTTCATATCCATGTCGTGTTGCTCCACTACCTATGAGTACCCATAGCCCTGATGGAATCACCCCAACACCATAGGAATTACTCCATTGCTAATGAGCATCCATAGTCCTGGTGGATATATTTACATGTCCCTGTGATTAGTTGAATTTTCATTCCTAATCATTTACCAATAAATATATATTTATCATACACTTGATGGGGGGGGCGGGGGGGGGGGATGACCCTTTACAAGTAGGTGGATATGATGTTTGTTTTTAGTGATAAGTTTATCAATTGACCATGCCTGAGTGATAATAATATCCCCTTAAGTTATTTAGCCCTAAATGTTTGACTTGTCACTTTTCGTTATGGTTCATCGATTTTATCATGAATGGATGGAACCCATTAGCCAAATAACTCATTAACTAGCATCTTGATTTTCAAAGTCATCAAGGATTTAGTCACTTGGAATGTTCCAAGTCCACCACTACTCTACTAATATTGGAAATCCTTACAATTCATAGCTTTTTCCCCCTCCTGTTTTTTTTTTTTTTTTTTATCATGATGGTGTAGAAAATATGAAGTTCATAAGGATTGGCTAGGTGTACATGATATTCATGGACCTCATTTAAAAGAAAAAGTCAACAAATGTAAACTTCCATTAGTGAAATATCAACCAAAAATTCTAAAAACTAAAGATAAATAAGTGGAAGTCTAAAGCAAAATTACAAATTACAAAATTACAAAATAAAGAAAATAAGTGTAAATATAAAGCAATGTAAGAAAATCTATAATTTCAAAAAATTAAAATTGGATTTCTAAAGAACGAAATGAAAGAGAAAATATGAATTAAAATCCTTAAAATTGAAGGAAACAAAAAACCTACTAAATAAAAGCTAGATGCCTTAGTGTCATCATACTAAAGTATTGTTGTAGAATTTGGTCATCAAGTAGGAGGAGATCCAAATTCCCCTCCATGTTTTTCCATTAGTATGTGCCAATAGAAATACTATCATCCACTTGGAATGGATCAATATAAAGATATGGAAAATTTGAATTGTTTCATTAGGATCATTTAGTTTATAGAACATGAGAATAAGATTTCTTACTTGGAAATTCTTAACACTAGATGTGTATTTATAGAACCAACATTTTATAACAATTTATTGGTAGTGTGTGCACTTCAATATTCTACTTAGATATCTTCTATATTTGGTAGGATATCATTTCTATTTGGGATAGTAGAGGAGCTCTACCCATATTCCAATTGATATGGCAACAAGGAAGGTAGAAATATATTCAAAGGAAAAATGGCTTCCTTGCCATAAAATATAAAGTAAGGAAAGGTGCTTAATGTCTCTTTACGAATAATTCTGTTAGGGTCCTACCATAACCTCCCTACTTTGGGTACTTAGTAGTTGTTACATTAATGTGTGAGGTTGTTTTCTTTGAATAATTCCCATTAGATAGTTATTTGGTAATTAATTAATGTAAAAAGGTTACTCTTTTTTAAATGAAGCCCACTATGTGGTTGGTACACATTAATAATGGGACCACAACTAGTTAGTTTTTTTTCTATTACAAAGATATTTACGAAGATATAAATATATGGAATGTTTTTTGAAGTTTTTTTTATTGCAATTGGGGCTATTCTTATATGGGTTTCCCCTTCAAAGATGTTGATGAACATTGCTCACTCTAGTAGATAATTTTTCTAGATAAAACTATGTAAGAAGTTTCAAAACGTCAAATATTTTGAGTGGACAATCTACCCATCAAAACTGAGAGAGAACCTACTAACCATTGGAATCCCAATAGGGTTAACATGGATGAACGAAAAGAAACAAAATTGTGGAATCCAGAGAAGGGGAGGCGAAAAATGGTGCTTGGAGGGGATGTAGGTTTGGAGGATGCATGTAAACTGGAAATGTGTGCTCTGGTAGGTAGATTCACTTATAGAGTGATGGGATGAATTGGACTCACGAGTTGGATGACGAAAAACTGGAAACCATTGCTAGGTTACACACCAGAGATGGTGAGGCTCATTAGGGAGTGGTTCTGCTTCATTTTTAGAACACCATAAGATTCCATAAAAATTTTACAGGAAACTTGGATTGTAAATGGATGAAGCCTTATGCTAAAAAGATGGAGAGTGGGACTTGAGCCAATGTCTAAGTAATTTCAGTTTAGACATATTTAGGTGCTACTACTAGGCCTACCAATACAATTATGGAATGAAGGAGCCCTTAAA
Organism: Picea engelmannii; assembly: GCA_009831015.1. NCBI lineage: Eukaryota > Viridiplantae > Streptophyta > Pinopsida > Pinales > Pinaceae > Picea > Picea engelmannii. The sequence goes on along the minus strand of ML820007.1, from coordinate 14,697 downwards.
TCAATAGGGAACAAACTACATTCTAGCCACATGGAAGAGGTTGTATGATTGGAGAACACCTTACTTTGGCTGAGGATAATTTGGCATTAAAGAGGATGTAATTGAGCCATATACATCATGAGGTGCATTGGTATCCTTGGAGGCTTGGAGGAGGATCATTGAAGTCCTTGGAAACATGGAGGAGGACCATTGTTCATATCCAATCATAACATTTAATCATAACAAGATTTATAATCATAGCAATAACCATAGCAAGGTATCTACCACATATATGCATCTTCAATAATAATAGGAAACTAATCAATGGAAAGGTTTCCAACACAGGTGCATACATATCATTAAATATCTCTTTAATAGGGAATACACATATGTATGCATCACATGAGGGTGAATCACGTAATAATAGGAAAAATAAGGGTGAATCACACAAGTGTCTAGGTTCATCATACTCAATTATTAATGGAGGTAAGCATGAAGGGGAGTTGAGTATAGAATGCCATCATCAATCATCAAGGATATATACATTCATCAAGTCATACATCTATCATGTGGCAAGTAAATTTCTAACCAAGAATCATCCTGAAATAAGAGTCCAACTAATACTCTAAAACACCAAATGATCTAATGTATAAGAATATAAAAAACATGCAAATGTAAAAGACTATTAAAACATGCAACGATAAATTAGGCACCCAATTATCAATTACTAATAGTGTTGGTTGTGGAGCATGATTATCTTCTTGATTCATATGTTTGTTTCAACCGTGCTTGGACCCCATTCCCTAATGGGGGGGTGTCCCCCACAAGTGTCGCCAGGGGGTCTAGGGGGGGGTGGTGACAATTTTTGTAGCCCCCGCCCCCCCGGTGGGGGATTCGGGGGCAGTGCACCCCAAGAAAAATATTGGGAAAAAATTCCTTGTAAAATATTTTAATTTCGTAGTCAATCTAGACCGTTCATTATAAGGTTGTAGATCTGACGATAAAATTTATTTTTAGGGTTTTTTTTCCTAGAAGGCAACCCTCTTTTATGACGGAATTGTATTGCAGCTGTGTATTATCGTGAATCTTGTATTCTGAGAGAGGATATTGTGAGAGAAAGAAGAGGAAGTTACAATGGGTGTGTTGTAGGTTGTATCCCTTCATTTTGTTGGATAATAAAAAGGAAGCACCTAGCAATTTCTCTGGTGGACGTAGCCCACACTGGGTGAACCACATGTATCTATGTCTCTATTGTATTTTATATCTTCTGTGTTTTATTTCCGCATTTGTTTTATTATATTTCTCCACAATCATGTTTTTCTAACAACTGGTATCCGAGCGAAAGGTAACTCGTAGGAAAAGAGGGTTCCCGGTTCGAGTGCGAGCAATGGTGGAAGATGGAAAGTTTAGGATTGAGAAATTTGACGACCAAAACTACCAATTATGGAAGATGCAGATGGAAGATTATTTATATCAAAAGGATATATTCCTACCATTGGGAGGAATAGCAAAGAAGTTGACGACCATGAAGGACGAAGAATGGGAGGTTCTCAACAGAAAGGCACTAGGAGCGATACGGCTGAGCCTGAAAGCGTCAGTGTCTTTCAATATTTCAAAAGAAAATACAACGAAGGAGTTGATGGATGCATTGGAAAAACTATATGAAAAACCCTCAACGTCCAATAAGGTATTTTTAATGAAGTGCTTATTTAATATGAAGATGTCAGAAGGTGGGTCTGTTCCAGATCATTTAAATGAATTTAATACGGTTACTAATTAGCTAAGTTTTGTAAAAGTGGACTTTGATGATGAGGTCAGGGCTCTTCTAATACTGTGCTCATTGACAGAAAACTGGAACAACTTGGTCATGGCTATAAGTAACTCTGTATATGGTTCAAACACTTTAAAATTTGATGATTTTATCAGTGTTATCCTTAGCGAGGAAATGCAACGGAAAAGCACAAGTGAGACATCAGTTAATGCGTTAAAGATGGAGAACAGGGGAAGACAAAAGGATAGAAGAAAGGGCTCAAGGAACCACGGGAATTCTAGGAAGGGAATATCCAAATCCAGACTGGGAAAGATAGAGTGTTGGAATTGTGGGAAGAAAGGACATCTGAAGAAAGATTGCAGAGCTCCAAAGAAACGAAGAGATTGACAACATGAGAAAAATAAGGAGACAAATGTAATAGGTGATGTGTTACAAGATGCTTTGATTCTTTTAGTAGATAATATTTCTTAATCTTGGATAGTAGATTCAAGGGCTTGATTTCATGCCAGACCACATAGGAAACATTTTCTAGATTATGTTCAAGGTGATTTTGGACAGGTTCATTTGGGTGATGATGCAGCATGCAAAATTATTGGAATGGGAAATGTAAAAATAAAGAAAAAGAATGGAAACCAATGGTTGTTGAAAAGAAGTAAGACATGTTCCATATATAAGGAAAGGTATAATTTCAACTGGGTAGTTGGCAAGTGAAGACTGTATATCCATATTTACAGATAAGACGTGGAAGGTCACCAAAGGATCATTGGTGATATAAAAAGGAGAGAAGGTAGGTACATTGTATTTATGTACTAGTATTACTGACTCTTCTATCTCTTTAGCTTATACATGAGTGGATATACCACTGCGGCATCATAGGATTGGACACATGAGTGAAAAGGGGATGCAGATACTTCACAAAAGAATTTTTTTTGCCAGATATTAAAAAAATTGTTTTGGATTTCTGTGAGCAGTGTGTTTATGGAAAACAAAAGAGAGTTACATTTCTTAGAGTCGGAAAAGAAAATAAGAGTGAAAGGTTAGAGCTTGTGCATACATATGTATGGGGACCAACTCAAGTATCATCTCTTGGTATCTCTCATTATTGTGTTACTTTTATGGATGATGCAACTAGAAAAACTTGGGTTTATTGCATTTGACAAAATTATGATGTTTTTGATACTTTTAAGAAATGGAAATCTTTGGTTGAGAATAAGAGAGGAAAAAGGTTGAAGTGTCTCAGATCAGACAATGGAGTTGAATACTGCAGCAAGGCAATTGATGATTATTGTTCATACCATGGGAATCATAGAGAGATGACAGTTCCAAGAGAACCACAAGAAAATGGTGTGTTGGAAAGGATGAACTTGACCATCATGGAGCGTGCAAGGAGTATGATATTGCATGCGGGGTTGCCCTTGCAGTTTTGGGTAGATGCTGTAAATATTGTTGTTTATTTTATATGTTGAAATATTGTAACTGCAAAGAGTATTCTTATTATTGTTGATATATTATTCATAGGATCAATCTCCATTGTGGATTGATCATGTCAGTTATTGTAATAGGACCAAATCCCCTTTTGCGGATTGGTCAACAGACAATTATAATAGGCAGAATAAGAAGTCATCCCCCACAATTAATAAGAAGACCTAGAAATATAATAAAGTTTGGTTTACCCACCCAGTTGAAGAAGTCATCCCTGCTAGTGAAGAGACACTTCACACATGCCAGACTTGTATAAATGAAGGAGGCTAGCACCTCATTTGGATATAACTCACTTGCTCAGTTTGAGAGACAAGTTCTGATCTGTTACCAGCAAAGGAGAGAGAGAGTGGCGCATATCTTGGGAGAGGACTCTCTATTTTAGCATAGAGATATCTTGGCATTGTATTGGCTATCTATATTAAGGAAGTTTTGCTGGGTTTTCATCCCCTAGAGGGTTTCCCAGGATAAATGCTTTGTCTCTTGTGATTGTGTATTTCTCAGTGATCTTGGATTATGCTATTGTTATCTAATGAAATGAAAACATCTATAATAATGGCTTAAACATTAACATGGTATCAGAGCCATGCTAAAGGAAGCATATTTCGCAAGAGGAAAAACGTCACTGTTGCAGTACCTGCAAATTAGGGTTTTTCAAAAGTGAAT
>ML820006.1:60979-90537 GCA_009831015.1 Picea engelmannii | reverse complement strand
GTGATCAACTTTGCTTGTCACAAAACCCAAACTAAGGATGTATGTGTCAAAATTTTGGTACCACATCCTTGGTGATTGCTTTATACCATAGAGGGATCTTTTATTTTTTCACACCAAATATTTATTTCCCTTTACTACAAATGCTTCAAGTTGTTTCATGTAGATTTCCTCTTCCAAGTCCCCATGTAGGAACGTTGTCTTCACATACATATGTTCTATTTCTAGATCAAATGTTGCAACCAGAGACATTAGTACTCTAATGGAAGTTAATTTTGCAACATGGGAAAAAATATCACCGAAGTTGACTCCTTCGACTTGGGAATATCCTTTCACTACCATTCGAGATTTCAATTTCTCGACTTGACCCATTGTGTTCATCTTCTTCTTGAATACCCATTTTCTACTGACATGATTTCTTCCACTGGGTAACTTGACTAAGTCCCATGTCTCATTATTGTGCAAGGATTCCATCTCTTCGACCATGGCATCCTTCCAAAGTTTTCCCTCTGCTGAGTTGACAGCCTCCCCGACTGACTTGGGCTCATCATCAGTGGCAGTTAACACAAATGCAAAATGGAAGTCGGGCGGACTGTAACTTTCGACTAGGTTTCTTATTCATTCTGACCTTCTTACAACCATGGTCGATTGTTCCACCTCTTCTTCTGATTTAGAAGACTCATATAAATCATCTTCTTCATTTCTCAGTTCAAACCGCACCTTCTCTGGATTATTCTTGGTATAAACAATTTTTTTAGGCTTGGATTTACATATGACTTCTCTAAAGACCACAACTCGACTGTTCACTATTTTCCTTGATGCAGGATCCGAGAGCTTATGTCCTTTCATTCCTTCTTTGTATCTAATGAAAATACATTTGACTTCCTTCTTGTCCATGTTGCTCCTCATTTCCTTGGGAACATGCACAAATGCATCACAGCGAAATACTTTGAGATGTGAAACTGAAGGCTTCTTACCCAACCATACCCCATGTGGAGTCATGTCGACTAGCACTGACGAAGGAGACATATTCAATAGTTATTTTAAAGTGTCAACTACGTCCTCCTAGAATTGTTGTGCAATCTCGGCACCATTGAGCATGCTCCTTTCCTTGTCCATTAATTTTATGTTCATTCTCTCAACAACTCCATTTTGTTGTCGGGTATATGGTGTGGTATTTTGGCGTGCTATGCCACACTACTTGTAGATCTGATCAAATTATTTTCCGCATAATTCACCACCGTTGTTAGCTCTCAACACCTTAATCTTCTTATCTATTTGGTTTTCTACAAGATATTTAAACTATTTAAATTTCTCGAAAACCTCTTATTTCTTCCTCAGGAAATATATCCATGTTTTCTTGGAAAAATCATCTATGAAGAAGACATAATACATGGATCCACCAAGTGAAGGCACTGAAACAGAGCCAAACACATCACTATGAACCATCTCTAGAATCTCATTTTCCCTTGTCTCTCCATATGGGAACCTCACTCAACTTTGTTTTCCATATATACAATGTTCACAAAAGTTGACTTCTAAATTACATTCAGGATGGTCTTCAACCATACCTATGTTATGCATAGCTCGAAGTCCTTTCTCTCCGATATGTCCCATCCTCTTGTGCCATAACATGGTTGGGTCAACTTTATGATGACTTGTCAAGTTGGTTTGGATCGACTCGACCCGAGTCGAGTTGATTTGAAGTCAAGTCGACTTTAGGAACAATGATGTTGTTGCATCCAGTCGAGTCGACACTCCATAGTAACTTGTATAGGGTTCCAATCCAAACTCCTTTCACTAATACCATCACACCTCTGACCATCTTGCATGAATCCTTCTAAAATAGAGTGTGCACTCCTGCATCACTCATCTTGCTGATAGATATCAGGTTTCTTTCCAAACCCATAATGTGTAGCACACCTGGAAGGGTTCTACTCCTCCCATCCTGCAGTATCAGTCGAACTCTTCCTCGTCCGACAATTTTGGTTCTCGAGTCGTCCCCCAAGAACACATATCCTCTATCATATCGTTCATATTCGTAGAACCATTCTCTATGTGGTGTCATATGATATGACGCTCATAAGTTGATCAACCAAACATCTTTATTTGACAGTGTACTAGTCGACGCCAAGTACACATCGCCTCCCTTATCTGGAGTCATCTTTCTCTCAGTTGATTGATTCTCATCGGATCTTGTACTGAATTCCATTGCCTTTGACTTGCAGTCCCTTTTGTAATGCCCATATTTACCACATTTAAAGAATATTCTCATCGACTGAACAGGGGATTTAGATCTACCCTTTGACTTGGACTTTCTACTAAAGAATTTTCCTTTATCTCTGTCAATTGGTCGACCTCTCACCACTAAATCATCCTCGGTCGATCCTTCCATGTTCTTCCTTCTCATTTATTTTGTCAGTAGAGATGCAACCATGTCTTATGGTGTTAATTTGGTTGTATTACTCCCTATAGCCATGACTAAGCTATCCCAAGAGTCTAGCAAATAACATAATAGGATAATACATTTCTCCTCCTCAACGATTTTAATATCCACATAAGATAATTGGATTATAATGGTATTAAACACATTTAAATGCTTAGTTATTGAAATTCCATCACTCATCGTGAGAAGATATGATTTATTTATGAGAAACAACTTATTTACCATGGATTTCGACTGGTAAAATCTCCCCAACTTGTCCCACAGCTTCTTGGTCGAATATTCACCTGAGATATTCAGTAGTACTGAATCTGCAAGACAAAGTCAAATTGTGATCCTTGCTCTTATCTCGAGTTTCTCCCATTATTTCGTCGGCATACCTGTCGGCATGGTACCTGGACATACTGTTTTCCATTATTCTTGATCTACAAGGAGATCTTCAATTTTAAGCTTCCAAAGCTCAAAATTCTGGCCATTGAATTTTTCTATCTCTATTCTTGAGTCGCTTGTCATTCTTTAACACCGTTCTTTAAATATTTCTAACTTCTGACTCTTGTTGAACCTAGGGTTTAGCTCATATCCAAGGTTTTTAATCCAATATATGATACCACATGTTAGGAAATGAGGACACTTCCACGCTAAACCTAGAAAAAGAGAGGAAGAAAGATATAATTAAGAAAGTAAATGACAAAGCAAACACACGGTACACAGAGATTTTACCCTAGAAACCCAAATCAGGAAAAATAACATTCATTGAGCGTTTTTCTCTCTTGTTGTCTTATTCATTCAAAATAAAAGGTTACATGTCTAACCTTCATCCACACCTAAGACACAATCGACATCATACCCTCTTGCTTACACAAGAACAACATTGTAGCCAATTCAACTTACATCTACACGACCAACAACCTATATGATTACAGATTCTTGGGGATTATCCATTCATCATATAAAGATTAGGTTTTACATCATTACAACATGCCTTCTTTATAGGCTTTACAATAGGAAAAACCCTAAAGAAAAGGCATCCAAAAATGGTTACAGATGTAGATTTTAACCTTGTACAATATTTTAATGCAAACAGATTTTCAATAAAAGAACAAAAAAGACATAATGGAAAATACACACATTACATAGAGATTTTTCCCCTAGAAACCCAAACCGAGAAAACCATCATATTTTATATTCATTCATAGTGATACATTGTTTACAATACAATATACATGTAGGAGCCAACGACATACAAAACCATAACCCAATGACTTGGATTAGTCAACAACCCTAATTGCTTAACCGGAAATAGAAAACCATCGGAAAAAACCATGTGTCTAAAAATCACTCAACAATGGACACGAAAATCAACACGACATGAAAAACGAGGCAAAAATATGACATGTTTCTTGAGGAAAAAAAAAATCTTGGGGGTATTATCCCTCAAACCCCCCTACGCGTCCGACACAACGTAGAAGATACTAGAGCTAGTCGTGCAAAGATTATAACACATACCCAACATTCTCCCACTTGTTGTTTTCTTTTCATACAAGGGGTTATAGGGTTACATAGTCAACAATCTAGGGCAACAATGCCCATGGATCCTCTACACCAAGAGAACTTCTCAGTGCTCACAGATTTTGTTAATGACTCTGCAACATTCTTCAAAGTGTCCACTCCACCTTCATCAGCAACACTTTTCTTTCTTCAACTATGTCTCTCACAAAGTGATATTAAATATCAATATGCTTTTTCTTTGAATGATAAGTCAGGTTCTTCACCAGAAAAATTGCACTCTGACTGTCACAATCTATCCATACATCTTGTTGCACCAACCCAATACCTGAACACAATATTTGTAACCATACTGCTTCCTTACTTGCATGAGTGGTTTCCATGTATTCATCTTATGTTATTTAAAGTGCCACTAGATCCTGTCTTTTTCTCATCCAACTGATTGCTCCTCAGATTAAACACATACCCTCTTGTAGATCTCCTACAATCCAAATATCCAGCCCAGTCTGCATCCACAAAGCCATGTATGTCCAACACTCACATATGGAACATGAGACATGTCCTCCTCCTCTGCCTGTGTCTTGTGACACTAATCCATAGATAAATTTAAACCAACAGGAATAAGGACCTTGACTAGTTTACATTCCTGCATATTAAACCTCTGCAATATTGTCTCAACATATTTTCTTTGATTTAACTAGATTTTCCTCTTTTTTCCTATATCTTTTAATTTCCATGCCCAAAATGAAATTTGAAGCACCGATATCCTTCATGTCAAATTTAGAGGACAAATAAGTTTTCACATCATGGATAATCTCCTTGTTGTTTCCTATCAGCAACATGTCATCCACATACAAGACCAAATAAATCAAATGATCACCAATTAATTTAAAATACACACAGTGATCCTCTTTGCTTCTTGTGAAGCCAAGTCCCAACATATAAGTATCAAAATTTTGATACCACATCCTTGGTGATTGTTTTAAACCATATAGGGACTTTTTCAGCTTGCATACCAGCTCCTTCTTTCCCTTCACAACAAAGCCTTCTAGCTGCTTCATATAGAATTTTTCTTCCAGATCCCCATGTACAAATGTTGTCTTCACATCCATCTGTTCTATTTCAAAATTAAATGAAACAACAACAGATAACAGAAATATTATAGAAGTTAACTTGGCAACATGAGAAAAAAATCTCACCAAAATCAATTCCCTCAACCTAGGAATAACCCTTTGCTACTAATCGAGCTTTGTATTTCTCCAGTTTTCCTTCTGCATTCAGATTCTTTTTAAATACCCATTTGTTGCCAATGGGATTTCTTCCAGTTGGAAACTCCACTAGATCCCAAGCCTCCTTCTTATCCAAGGCTACCATTTCTTCATCCATGGCCTTTTTCTAGAGCTTTCCATCCTCTGAATCCACTGCCTCCCTGAAAGTTATAGGATCATCATCAGTAATAGACAAAGAAAATTTTGAACGGAAATCAGATGGAGTATACATTTCCGGTAGCCTTCTTTCTCGAACCAATATCCTCAATACTGGATTATGAGTATCTTCTTCTTATTCATTTTCTTCTGTAGAGTCCTTTAAATCAAACTATATTTTCTTTGGTTCTTCCTTACTTGGTAGGAATTCATGTTTAACAACATCCTTCATTTCTCTAAATACCACATCTCGGATATACACAACCTTCTTAGTTTCTGGATTCCAAATCTTATAACCCTTGAGACCATCTTTATACTCAATAAAGATGAACTTTTCAGCCTTCTTATCTAGCTTACTCTTGTTTTCCTTTGGAACATGAACATAGGCCTCACAGTCAAATACCTTGATATGTGTGAGAGAATGTTTCTTACCAGTCCATACCTCTTGTGGAGCCTTGTCATCCAGCGCTGATGAGGGTGATCTGTTGACCAAGTAACATGTAGTACCCACTACCTCTACCAATAATTCTTTCCCTAACCCAGAACCACTGAGCATGCACCTTGCTTTTTCCATCAATGTCGTGTTCATCCTTTCTGCAACTCCATTCTATTTAGGTGTATATGGAGTAGTATTCTACCTTTTATACCATACTTCTTACAAAAAATTTCAAATCCATTCCCGCAGAACTCTCTGCCATTATCTCTCCTCAACACCTTAATTATTTTTTATGTTTGATTCTCAACAAGACCCTTAAAAATTTTAAACATGTCAAAGACTTCAGATTTCTTCCTAAGGAAATATATCAAAGTATTCCTCGAGAAGTCATCTATAAATGAGACATCGTACACAAATTTTCCCAATGATGGAACCGACATAGGTCCAAACACATCATTGTGAACTAGCTGTAAAATTCCTTCTACCCTTGTTGCACCAGAGGGTAATCTTACCCGATTATGCTTCCCATATACACAATGTTCACATAAATCAAAATCTAGAGAGTAGTTAGACATACCTTCAACCATACCTTTACTGTGTAGTAGTCGAAGACCTTTCTCTCTGATATGCCACAGCATAACCTTTTCTCCAGAGACTGTAGGAGTTCTTTCTTCTTCAACTCCAATATCAAGAACAATGGAACTATTACACCCATAACTAATAGTGCTTCCTTGCATCTTATACAGAGTTCCAAACCGAACTCCCTTTAGTATCACCATTGCTCCTCGAACCATCCTGTAGGTTTCCTTTTCAAATATTGTTTTTACCCCTGCATCGTCCATTTTTCTTACAGAAATCAAATTTATGTCCAATACTGGGATGCGCAAAACACTAGGTAGTGTTCTAATCCTTCCATCTATGATCCTCAACTTGAAATTTACTCGACCTATGATTCTGTTTTTAGATTCATCACCTAGGAAAACATTACCACCATCATACCTTTCATATTCACAAAACCACTCCATGTGGGGAGTCATATGAAAGGATGCACATGATTCAAACAACCATGCCTTGTGGTCTGCATGTGTGCTTGAAGAAGCCAAGTACACATCCCCTCTTTCTTCCTTGGAGGTCTTTTCTTCTGTAGAAGGAGATTCTTCAGATCCCTTCTTTTTCTCAACTTTGGATCTACACTGCTTCTTGTATTTCCATTTTTTTCCACATCTCCAGTATACCTTTACAAACCTCCCGGGAGACTTAGATCTCCCACTTGAGGACTTAAATCTATTTATTTCCTGGGAGTATCCTCTTGCAATAAATGCATATGTGTTATGTCCTTCCATGTTCTTCCGTCTCATCTCCTCCGACAATAAGGATGAGACCACTTCATAAAACTTCAAGGAAGTATGGCCACAACTAAACTATCCCACAAGTCTGGTAAAGATCACAGTAAACTAATACACTTATCTTCATCTGAAATTTTAATATCAATAGATACTAATTGACTTACCACAGTATTGAAGGAGTTCAAATGATTTTCCACCGAGTCTCCATCTCTCATCATCAGGTTATACAACTTCTTTCTCGAGATATTTTATTTACTAGGGACTTAGACTGATACAACTTCCCCAACTTATCCCATAAATCTTTGGTTGTAGTTTCCTCTAACACATTCAATAATATTGAATCTGAGAGACACAGTCAGATAGTGCTCTTTGCCTTCCGATCCAAAATTTTCCAGTCATCTGTTGAAGTTCTTGTAGGTGTAGTACCTGGATCCACCACGATCCACTGATCTTTGTCCACCAACAGATCTTCCATCTTAAGATTCCAAAGCTCAAAAATTTTCCCATTAAACTTCTTGATCTCCATTTTCGAATTGCTCACCATTTATTTTCACCTGAAAAATAAATACCACAGATTTACCACTATAACAAGGCTTATCACAATCCCAAGCCAAACCCTTGATCACAAAGGCATCCCCCTGAATCCAACAAAGCTCTGATATCGGATGTAGATTTTAACCTTGTACAATATTTTACTGCAAACAGATTTTCAATAAAAGAACAAAAAAGATGCAATGGAAAATACACACATTAGACATAGATTTTTCCCCTAGAAACCCAAACCGGGAAAACCAACATATTCTATATTCATTCATAGTGATACAATGTTTACAATAAAATATACATATAGGAGCCAACGACATCCAAAACCCTAACCCAATGACCTGGATTAGTCAACAAACCTAATTCCTTAACTGGAAATAGAAGACCATTGGCAAAAACCATGTGCCGAAAAATCGTCCAACAATGGACACGAAAATCGAGGAAAAATGCGGCATGTTTCCCTAGGAAAAAAAAAATTCCTACGCCCGACGCAACGTAGAAGACACTAGAGATATTCATGAAAAAAATATAACACATACCCAACAATAGATCCACACAGGACATTGGCTACAAATCCCGTGAATCTCGGGATTCTATTACAGTCGACTACCAAGTCAGATTACCAGTCGGCCTTCATTCGGTTACCACACGTCTGCCTGTCAACCTCTTGTCGCTCGACCTCTTTGACTTTACTCGGTCAAGCCACCTTCACCTTCGACTTTTTTTCGATGTCTTCGACTTCATATTTATTTGGTCAAACCACCTCGACCTTCGACTTTGTCTTTACCCTGTCAAACTACCTCGACCTTCGACTTTGACTGTCATTCAATCCACCTTGACTAGACTTTCACTGCAAAGAATATAATAGCCCAACATACATTTTACTCTAATGCAATTTTGACTTTAGATTTCCATGTAATCCCAAATATAGGTTCTTGAAAGCAACGTATTGTTGGTGAGCGATTGTAAGACCCTAGGTTCAGTTTATTCTACCAACAAACCCTGTAGACATCTATTCGACATCACCTGCATGCAAGTGAATTCTCACCTGAGGCATCTATTGAAGATACAAGAACCAAGTTTCTGCAGGGATGAGGGGATAGGAGGCTATCATCGTATTCATTCCTGCTTATCTACCCTATGCACAATATCTTTTATCTCTTTTCCCTTGATTAATTAGTAAACTTTATTTATGCAACACCATTATGATGCAGATTGCAACATAAAATATTCACTGTAACATTCATCATTACTGCACATCAATCATCAAATAAACACATCTAGATATAGTTATGCATAAATAGAACATTCATGAACAATTTCATAAAAATACATTCAGACACAGAATTTAACATGGTTCACCCAATCCTTGGGCTACATCCACATTGGTCGGCTTCTTTATTATTATTTTTGCAATCATCTCAGGCTTGTGCACTATGCTTACAATAGATACATCATGATATCCTTTCCCATCCTGCCTAGCCTCTTTGTAGTGAAATCCTCTCTCTGCAAACCCTCCCTAAACCTTTAGACATAGATTCTTTGTCATTCTCAGTCTATTCTCTCAACCTTAGCCTATCATCATCTCAACTTTCAACAACCTATTCTTTCTGACCCATTACATATTTATACATAGAATTCTGGGCTCAAAACCCTACTCTCTTATCCCCAAACCCTATGACAACTCATGATGACTCATTGTTCGAGTGTGCTTTTCCTTCCTTTGCACCTGCATGTTTCTTTTATGTTCTTGACTAGTGTTCTTCCTGCTTTTGCGCATCTATCTACTTTTTCTTGCCTAACTATTGTCATTCCTACTTTTCGTGCACCCTCAAAACTTATTTCTTTGAACTAACTACCCAACAGGCCCCCGACACTCACATGTGGCTCGTCTTGAGCCACTTGAGCCTATTCCTTCGTGCCCCTCCATGCTTCCATGAAATTTTGGAGGGTTTCCTTTGTTGTTGCAACTTCTTTCTTGACCTTTGCTTCTTGTTCCAAAATCTCCTCTATGACCTGCAAATCTAGGGTCGTGATTTTCTCCTCGTTGTTGTGTGTCACTTGCTTTACTGTGCTCTACACAACTACCAATTCCCCTATTATCCTTAATGCTTCATCCTGCAATGGTACTAATCATTGTTGGAGAATCTTTTTTTTTTCCCTTATATGTTCTATTTTAGTGTATGACTCCCTGTTTTCTAGGATGGTCGTCATGCTCTCAGTTGGTGGTAGCATACTTATGTTCTCTGAATCCTTCTACGTCTTTTCCTGCACATCCCTTAATCTAGCTTCCACAACATTTATCTCTGGATCCTCCATCAGATTTTTCCAAATCTCTGTAATTTCCTCACATAGTTTCGCGCACTCCTCGTCCAGATTCTTAATACTTGCTACTGAGGTCATAGAGGTTATTTCTCTTTGTCCCTTTTCTTTTGGTGGTTTCACTGGTGTGGTGCATGATTCCAAGTCTTTGATCTTGGTGTGGAAGCCTTTAATGACTTCCCTAATTTTTTAGACTTGTTCTTCAAGTGTGGATTCTACCACCATCAACATTTCTGGAATATACTTATAGAGTTTTTGGATGGCCTATTGTATTCGCTCTACTTGTTGCCAAACCTCATCCTTCTCCTTCAATATTATCTCAAACTTTTCCTCGGCCTCGCTCTTCTCCTTCAATATTCTTTCATCATTTTCCTGAGCCGTGCTCTTCTCCTGTAAAGTAGTTGTATAATCTTGTTGCAGCTTTGTCTTCTCCATCACTACCTTCACCAACTCACTTGATGTTGACTTTGTGTGGAACTGTATTTCATGTGCAATACTGGTGTGTAAGCCTTTTAGTATTGTTGTGGGCATCTATGAAATGAATAAGTCTAGGTGACTTAGTCATTGTACCTATTTATGCATCTCGGGCGTGGGTAACTCAATTACATATGGTGAGATCTTCAACACTCTACACCCTCTTTCCATCTCTGAAAAGTAAGAATTGGTGATCCCTGCTTCCCTGGTTGGGCTTCTGTCACGATCCTAGGTGGATTTTTCCATTTATGCCTACGCGTCGTCTTTATGACTTGTCATTAATTCTCTTTAACTGTTGTTTATGCCCGTTTAATGCCTTTAATACTCATGAAGGTTGTGGTTCGTGTGTTACTTATGTGCGTACCTAATTGTCTCTTCATTGTTTCTTTTATTTGCGGAACACTCACTCTTTATGTTCCATTACTCTCATTGTAACTTACATCCTTTTTTTCCTGTTTTTCCTTTGTTTTTATTTTCTCTTTTTCCACTTTTTTTTTCTAATTTTTCTTTCTTTTTCTTTTTCTTTTGCCTACTATAATACAAAGGTTCATGCATAGGTTAGACTAGTGCATGCTAGGTCGGTTGTCCCTATAAGTTTCAACCGACTACCATTCACCATTCCTCCCAGGACTTCTCCATTCAACATTTCCAACTGCACATCGCCTGTCTCCATCACATGCTTAATCACATATGGTCCTAACCAATGCATTTGAAACTTCCTTGGATGTTGCATAAACTTATTGTCATATAGTAACACTAATTCCCCCACTTGAAACTTTTTTTGTTTAATATGTCTATCATGCCCTGCCTTTTCTCTGGCCTTATGGACTTGTTGATGGAACCCTTTGATAGTCTTCATGCCATAGTTTTTGACTGGTGTTGCTTCTTCCCATCTGGTCAAATACTTTGTCACAATGATTATATACCTAGCTCTTGATCTTCTCGTTGGTGGGTTGATCAGTCCAACAAATTCTATTTCTCATTGATCAAACACTTGCAGCATAACCTATGGGTGAAAAGGAATCTCATCCCTTCTCGATGGATTTCCCACCCTTTGACAAACATCGCATACCTAACAATATTCTTTATCATCCTTATGAACTGTGGGCCACCAGATCCTTGCACATAAAATCTTATGTGTTGTTTATTTTCTTGTGTAATTTCCTCCTGCAATTCTTGTGTGCCCTTCAGAGAGTATCATTGGCCTTTCATGATCTAGCACACCTCGTCTTAATATTCCATATGCACCTAACTTGTATAAGTTCCCTTTAATTAGTTGGTAGTAATATGTGCATAACCCTTAATGAACTTCCTGTAGTATCATGTATGCACCAGGGTTTCTCTCAATTGTCTTAGTGATGTGGGTGGTTGTAATTCTAAAATAACTGCAACCTTAGCAGGATCCACTAATAAGCTCTTCTTACATACCACATGGCCCAACAAAATTTCAAAAGGCCCACAAAAAATACATTTCTTCAAATTCAGTGAAATATGACATTGTCTACACCTATCCAACATTAACTTGAGTAATTCTATGTGATATTTCAATAGACTAAACACAGGTCAATCATCTAAGTAAACTTCAAGGACCTTATGAATAAACTCCTTAAAATATGTGACACCTACTCTTGAAAAATTGCAGGTGCATTTTTCAGCCCAAAAGGCATCACTGTGTACTGATAACTTCCCCACTCTATCAAAAAGGTAGTCTTATGTCTATCTTCCTGCGTAATATTTATTTGGTGATATCCTGAGAAGCCATATGTGAAAGAATAGGCCTCCTACCCCCCTACATTATCTAGCACTTCATCTATGAAAGGTGTTGTAAATGGATCATTCAAACATGCATCATTTAGCTTCTTTAGGTCTACACAAATCTTGATTCCCCTTGTTTTCTTATATTGTACTACCATTGGACTTATCCATTATGATTCCACTACTGGTTCAATAATTCATGCTTCCAACATTCAGTCTATCTCTTCCTTTACCTTCTGTTTATATTTTGGATTCAACCTATAGGGTCTATGTCTCACTGGCTTAGCATTTGGTTTCAAAGGGATCTTCATTTCTCCTAACACACCAGTTATCCCCTTCATCTATGAGAATGTATTTGGGAATAGACATTGATACTCGCATAGTAAATATGCAATCTTCTCCACAGTTTCATCATTCCAGTAGTCTTCTATCTACGCAAACTTTGGATATTTGGTTGTCCCAATATTTACCTTTCATGTCTTTAGTGGTTGTGCATACACGGAAGATTCAAGCTTTAGTCCTTCTACTACACGTTCCCCCTTAGTTTTAGGTACTTGCATATTCCATGGATCTTTCTCATCATGTTATTCTTTAGCAACATTATAACATTCCAGTAACTCGTGAACTGTCATAGAAGCTCTATGCGCACTACACATAGGTACTACCTCCATTGTCCCTTTTTCTGAAAAAATATTGTTTCTAATGACCTGTAAGGTTGCATCTATTAATGGATATTCATGTTCAAATGTGAATGTTACCTTAAACCTTTGAGTTAGCTCGTCCAAGTTTGTTGTTTCTTTGCACATTTCTAGTTCCACGTACCAGTTCTTAGGAAATGTATCCAGTGTATGTATAAACTTGTGCATCCATTCCTTCTTCGGTATCGATCTCCATATGTTTCTGCACTGTGAAATATGATCTGTTGGATCGCGTACTCATGTATATTTCTGCACAGTATACTCAACCTCGGTACCAAATCTTACTTGCATTAGTCTTTTACAATGTGATCAATCTTCCATTCCCTCTTTATGTGCAGCCCACCATACAACTGGAGTACCTTCAAGACAACATCTAATGCCAACACTCTTTGTTGTTCGGATATCTGCAACTCAAATTATTGTACGAACGATTTTATGTTAGTAAAACCGTCATATTTGGGTGGATCACATAGATTTGTTCCAATCCAACGCAGTGATCGCATAATGTGGGCACATCGTCTAGTGGATACTTCATGCATCATCTATTACCAATGTTCCAGACCTTCCTCCGAGTCTCACGTGCATGAGCTATGCTTCTCCAACTTAGTGCACCATCTGTAGTGGGGCTAACATAGTCATCCATTTGTGCAATCATATTATACAAGTTGTCAATTTTGTTCCCTCTAGCTGGTTCGATATACCTCTTTCCTTATGTTCGATCCAAAGGCATGGTAACTTTTAAGTCTCCTACCTAAAATATCATTTCCCTCCTCTTCAGATTAATAATTGCATGATTGTCAAAGGCCCATTTAACCCCATTAGTGTTGGATATGGTTGACTATCATCCACGATTTCAATGTCTTTGAAGTATGTTATATTGTACACCCCATCTATATTCACAGGTATCCCTATCAATCAGTCAATTGGTACTATCTTGTGTTGGTTTGCCAATCTTAACTAGACGGGAGACCATATTAACTTGTGTTTCCCCATCATTTCCCATGTTTTCTTTGGTAACACGTTTACATCAGAACTCAAGTCTAAAATGACATTGTCCATGTCATATTCCTCAATCTGCGCACATGTTGGCACAGGGGCAGACCTAGGGTTCAACACTACAACAATGCACCAACATAACCCTAACTACCGACCCTTTCGGCGACACCTGCAAAGAAGATGAAGTCTCACCCAAAGTAGAGGCAGGGGTGGTTGCAGGACTCAGATGTCTGCAACCTTAACTGGGACACAGATATGTGATTCTAACGCTTAACAGATCACTTAGAAGTAAACATTCATCAACATTCAGTTCTTGGTAACAACGCAGACACAACCTAATTACAGAGCATCACAATATCCAACCAGATCTAGCATCTAACAACTCTTAGCATGATGAAACATATCAGGTATTAACATATTTAGCACTAATCATGTGTATATCAGTCAGATCTAACATCCATGTTATTAAGCACTAAGCATCGACATATCATTCATCTATATTAGAGCACTAAGCACATTAACATATAAGCACATCAACACATTGCAAAAAGAAGAGAAACACAACATATATGTGGTTCACCCCCCCCCCCACTTGGGGCTACGTCCACCAACTCTTCTTCTCTTCTATTATCTTATGTTAATCAGTTACATGCACATAGCCTCAAAAACCCTACTTCGCATAGGACAGGATATATGTGCACACCTCGCCAGATCCTCCTTCCCCGAGCTAGGTTACATCACTAATCCTTCTACAGTCACTTGCACTCAAATCTGCAAGATTCACACAATATGCACAGAGCACTTACAATCCTTCGATCACATAGATCGATCACTAGAACTTAGCACATTGGCCTAACATCACATAGATTCCCCTCCTTACATTGCCTAGACATCTATTAATACTTTACGAAATAGGCCTAAACATGGGTAAACCCATGGGCCGACATCCCATATCCATTACATAATCCCAAACCCCAAAAAGGACCCAAAAAGGGGCCAAGATCCCACAATATTTGCTTCGTCTTGCACTCCATCTTTGACAGGTTGTCGAAGTCCCAAAATAGGTCAAACTTGACCAAGGATCTCCCAAAACTTGGTCAAGGGCCAACAGGCCCCCAACACTCACCTGTGACTCGTCCCGAGTCACTCTGATCTAGGTAGTTCTGCTTCGAAAACCTCGAGCTTGGCTCGAACTGCTTCGACTTGTTGTTGTGCCACGATCTCATGTTCAATGAACTCTTGGATGATTGCCTCGTTCATGGGTCCTTCTAGGTGTTGTTCTGTTGTAACAACAACTTGCTCCAGTTCTGCTCCTCGACCTTCGATCTCTATGAACAGTTGGTAAGCCTTGTCCTATATAGGTTGGAGTCTTTGAGTCACTTCCATGAACTTTCTCTGAACGATGTGAACCTATTGTTGGGAAATGCAATGCTCTTGGGATCGTTTCATTCTTTCCACAACTGACAGGGGCTTCAACTGTGCCTGTATTGTCTCTACTTGTTGCTTCGCCTCCTAGAGTTGCAACTCTAGTGCCTTTAGTTCTCCATTCTCAGTGAGTTTCTCATAAGTCTGGGCACTGCAGTCACTAAGTTGCTTGCATTCCATGGCAAAAGATTTTATTCTCTCGACTGTGCTCTGGGCAGTCGCTTCTCTTTTATCTCTGGCATCCTACAGAGTGTTGGGAACTGTGTGAAGCTCTAAATCTGTTATTCTTCATTGTAGCTACTGGATGGATTCTGCGAGATGTTCTACTTGGTGCTCAACCCGGTCTTCTTCCTATGTCTCTAAGCCTATCACAGAGCGAAGTGCTCTGTTGATTGCTTCTTTTACCTCGAGTTTCCCTGCGAGCAACTATTCCTTTTCTTGTTGCATCTGTGCTTTCTCCTCGTCAAAATTTGTCTAGAGAGAAATCTTCTCCTGCTTTGCAACTCGGCGTTGTTCTACAAGTACTCCTTGTACTTGTGTCAAAGCCTAGGTGGCTTGTTTTGTTTTCTCTTGTGCTCATCGGAGGCGAGCTTCAGTTGCATCTACTAGGCAGCGGAGTTCGGTTGGCTCATCTCCCAATTCGTGTTCTCCCAATGGCAGGGGCACAGTGGAAACTGTGCGACTGGACAAAAAATCATGTTGTACCCCTCGAAGCTCGACCTCAATTCTATCATACAATTCCTCCTACTTTTCTCCTTGTTTCTCTGCGATTTCCAGTGAAGCGTCATTTAGAGTTGCTATGATGAAGTCAAAGTCATCAGGAGTAAGTGTAGTCTGCATCTTGGTCACGGTGGCTCTTGATTTCTTCCGGGAAGAAGGTTTCAGGGAAGAAACCTTCCTCTTATTCAAGGGGTCAGCCTCATCTTTGGGTGGTGTTACTTCGCCTTTCTTTTGTTCAGATTCTTTGTCCTTCATTTATTCTACATCGCCATCACCTCCTCGCTCAGGGGATGTGGAAGCAGTCTTCCCTTAGGCACTGCTTAAATCTTGGACCTCCTTAGTATTTTGTCTTATGTTGGTTCCAGGTGTTTCATGTTCTTTGTAAGTGGTCTCTAGGCTATCCAGTTCAAGATCGGACATCTCTGTGGGGTCAGCAAGGATAAGGAGGTTTGCAGACTAGTCCTTAGTGATCTCCTTCAGGTCCTCTTCTGTAAGTTTATAGTACGACCGGAGTTGTTCCTTGTGTTCATCGTCTCGTGTTGTAATGTAAATGAAATGTCAATCTACGTTGAACTTCATCAGGGTTTGGAATCTCTGTAAGGTGTTTGGAGTCATGTGAGGCTCAGCTTCGATGGCTTTGTTCAGCTGAAGGTAGTATGTATGAAAAACAACGTTCGACTGCAACTGTTTGTTCATATCGCTTGAGTACCAAAGTGTTGTGAACTTCGCAGCAAGCAGCTCAAATGGCTCAATGTCTGAGAAGGTCATACCTTACGGCATATCCCAGGAAACAAAGGCGATAAGGATCAGAAGTCAGCTGAAATGGAACTCATAGCCCTGATCCTGGGCTTTGTGGGAGTCTAGTTCTAGCTGATTGACTAGGTACTTCACCCAGTTCATCTGTAAGCCTTCTACACACTTCCCCGCAAGGTCGACGACAAATCCCGTGACCTGTGTGGGTCAGTTCTTGCATACCAACTTTCTAGCTATTAACTGGCATGCTAGGTGCACTGCCCCATTCTGGATGGAGGCTACCTTGTAGCCTCGCATCCCCTTATCGACATCGTTGTATGTGTCCTTAATCTTCTGTGTTAGCGCATGATCTATGGCCTTTCCTCGGTATAAGTCCTGCGGGTTAGGTCCTTGCATACTCAACCCTGTGATCCTATGCATCAAAGTTGGATCGATTGTAATATGGAGGTCTAACTATAAATAGTTGCCATGGTAACACGACAGTAGTAGCTTGACACAAGCGTTGACTTCCTGTTGTCTTTCGAAGTGTGGGATTTTCATGACATTTAACAAGGTGGATTGCGCGAGGTTCATCGTCCATGGCTGAGGGATTATCTTTGAGTTCTTTCCCTTTGTCCTGGTTAGGTATTTGTATGGAGCAAGCATGATGTAGTTTTTTCGATCTATGAGGTTTATGTCATTGAAATTCAACATTGTGATCTTATCTTGTTTTGCTCGAACTACGTGTATCCCCTTCGGGAGGTACGCATTGACCATGGTGTACTCGAAATCTCTAGGTACACTATCACGACATATCATGCCAGCTAGAGGCAGGATATAGTCAGGTAATATAGATGGGATCAACTTTGCATTGGCTAGGTCATCTCTGTGTTTGGTTCGCTTTTTTGTTGATGGTCGGGATGATCCGGCTCCGCGCACAGTTGATGGAGAGGCTTGCAACCCTCTCGTCGATGATGCTTGTATACCTGCAGACATCAACATTGCTCTTTCGGTCATGAGGTCGATGAGAACTTCCTCGACAATTTTCTCTATTACGCTAAACTTGTTCGACATACACGCTCAAGTTTGAAAATATCAGGGTCGGAGAGTAATCTCTCAATGCAATGGGATAGATGGAAAAATCGTGATGATCATTGTGTGAAAATCAACTAATCCACAAGCTCAAATTCACGGTTAGCAAAAGTGTTCTCGGTGTGTGGCGCGATGGGATAAATAGATACTTGGTAATGGATCTTTTGCAATGGGTAAGAAGCCTTCATTAACTCATTTATGTCCATTACGACACGGTTCCAACGGTCTGGTGGCAAGTTGTCTAACCATTAATTCCTTTCTTCCCATTTGGGACGTCAGTTGAACGGTTATACTGTCTCTAACGGCTATATTGCTTCGCCATGGCGAAGTGCTATGTGACATTATTCTAGTATTCCAGCAAAGCTCCAATTTTGTAAATTTTCCTTCTCTGAAGTTCCCTCTGGAACCTTCTGTAATTTTTTAATCTTAGCTCTCTTCTTACTTAGTTTTCTAGCCTTCTTTCTGGTGAGCTTCATCTCGGAATTCCTTTTTCCATTCTGATTCTTATCTTCTTTTGGCATAGTAACTTCGCATTGTTGAGATTCTCTCCTAGAAATCAGGGGTAATACTTCATATGTAGCTGGAATGGGTACTGCAATATTATGTGGGTATTCTAGTGTTCTTCCAGCTTTGACATTCCATTCTTTGGTTTTAAATAGCTTCGCTCGGTTCTCCTGTTCTTCAATCATGTGTGCAATCCTCCTAGTCATGAAATCTTTTAGCTCTTTCTTCTTTTGTTCTAAGACTTCTTTTTCTTCCCTTCTGGATTGATCTCTTTCAATCCAAGGTTTTCCGAGAAACATCGTAAATGGAGTGTTGTCCTCAATAAATTTAACAACTTCAAATTCTTCCTCTGTCGAAGTTCCCTTGGCACTCATAGATATCTGGGTAATATTTCCACATAGGTTTATCAGCTTTCCTTTGAATAGTCTTATTCCTCCTAATGAAGGAATCATAGCAGGATCCCCTAAAGTTTCCCAAGTTATTTCTATCATGATATTCACCTGTGTTTCTTCATCCAGAACACAGTCAATGTTGAAGTCTCCTATTCTTACTTCAATACATTATTTTTCTTTGAAGACCTCTGATAAACTAATATGTCAGTGATCATTCAGGGTTTATTTCATCTGTAGAAATACTTTCTCTTATTCTTTCTAGGGTTCTGCCATAATATCAGTTGCACGAATTTTCTCGTGGTATTCTTGTCTCGTATTTATCCTTTCAACCTGAGCAATCATTCTAGGGCAATCCAAAACTTCATGGTCCATAGCTTTGCAACAGAGGCAACTAGGTTTTCTACCCAGGCATTCCTTAGCCAGATGTTCCGGTCTTATGCAACTGTAACAAAGGGTTAATCCTCTCTTTCTCCTAAATTATCCCCATCCTTTCCTGTACTGTGCACTAGGATCATAGTGGTTAACCTGCAAAAAATTCTTTCTAGGATCATGCATCCATTTGTTAGTCCAAATATTCTTTCTATACATAGGTATAACATATTTTTCACTATTCTTATCAGATCTACTCATATCAAATCTTCTTTCTTCTATCAGTGCCCTATTTTTTAATCTAGGATAAATCTTACCAAACATGCCTAGATCCATACTTTAGAAACAAAAATTTCCACTAATCTTACTTCTATAGAACACAAAGCTTCCAGATCTAAAAAATTTCAATATTCTTACCTTTATCAGAGCACAAAGCGTTTAGATCTTACCTCTTTTCTTTAGGTCAGACTTATTTTCTTTAGCACAGAGCTTCACAACCTAAGTAGATTACTTCACACTAGAGCGACAGATATACGCATAGTTTTTTCACAATTTCAGGTTGGATCTTTGCACAAAACTTCTTCTTTCTTAGTTCCCAACAATCATAGTTTCAGGTCCCGGCAACATAACCATTTGTTGGCACAGGGACAGACCCAAGGTTCAACGCTACAACAGTGCACCAACAAAACCCTAACTACCGGCCCTTTCAATGACACATGCGAAGTAGATGAAGTCTCACCTGAGGTAGAGGCAGGGGTGGTTGCAGAACTCAGATGACTACAACATTAGCCGGGACACAGATCTGTGATTCTAACGCTTAACAAAGCACTTAGCAGTAAACATTCATCAAAATTCAGTTCTTGGTAACAGTGAAAACAAACCCTAATTACAGATCATCGCAGTATCCAACCAGATCTAGCATCTAACATCTCTTAGCATGATGAAACAGATTAGGTCTTAACAGAATCAACAATAAGCATGTGTATATCAATCAGATATAACATCCATGCTATTAAGCACTAAGCATTGACAAATCATTCCTCTATATTAAAGCACTAAGCACATCAACACATTGCAAAAAGCAGAGAAACACAACATATACGTGGTTCACCCCCACCCCCCTTGGGGCTACGTCCACCAACTCTTCTTCTCTTCTATTATCTTTTGTTAATCAGTTACATGCACAGAGCCTAAAAAACCCTACTCCGCATAGGACAGGAGATTTGCGTGCACCTCGCCAGATCCTCCTTCCTCGAGCTAGGTTACAACACTAATCCTTCTATAATCACTTTCACTTAGCTCTGCAAGATTCACACAATATGCACAGAGCACTTACAATCCTTCGATCACAAAGATCGATCACTAGCACTTAGCACATTTGCCTAACATCACATATATGCCCCTCCTTACATTGACTATACATCTATTAATACTTTACAAAATAGGCCTAAACATGGGTAAACCCATGGGCCGACATCCCATACCCATTACATAATCCCAAACCCCAAAAAGGACCAAAAAAGGGGCTGAGATCCCGCGATCTCTGCTTCTTCTTGCGCTCCGTCTTCGACAGGATTTTGAATTCCCAAAATAGGTCAAACTTGACCAAGGATCTCCCAAAACTTGGTCACGGGCCAACAACACATAACCCAAACTCTTCGTTGGTCCTCTTTTTGCGTCATACCTGATTCACTACCCTCTATGCAGCAAGAATTTCCCTTTCTTGTGTGCAATGATCAATCATTTCACATCGTGTATTCAACGCAGTTTCATATTTCATCAATTCTACGCAGCTTCTCAGAAATTCTCTTAGAGTACTTACCTTCTCAAGTGTCTTTTCTGGTATAGTACGATCACAAACCGGTGGCATGTCAACCACAGGAGGTGCATATGATGTTGACACTACTGAATCCAGTCCTAGTATCTCTTTTCTTGTCCTCTAATACGTCTCCTTTTCTACCTAAGGGTCAAATTTTGGCATAGGTCCTTCTAATTTCCTCACCCATTTCTCAACCTTCCTCCCTCCATTCGCGACATCAGCCCATTTTCTAGCTCCTCTGTGCGTGACACCTACTATTCTAGGTAATTCATTACATTTCTCAGCAGATATCTTCAGTACGTTTTGATGTGGGTTCTGGTTTTGATTCCCTCTTGCCTGCCACTTCGCAAGTAGTTGAGGATAGTCTTTTGTCGCATGATCCAGTGCTCTACAATATGTGCATGTTGTACAAGGATTCAGGGAGTCACGAGCTAAGTGTCCCGGTTGATTACAATTGTAACATATTATTGGTCCTCTACCAACTTTGACAAAATTTCCTCTACCTCAAACTCTTCCAAATCCTCCTCGGTTTCCTGGATTAAAGCCTATATGATTGTTATATTGTGGACCACCTCCTTATGTCGCAAATTTCTCCTCCTAAATCCTATACATATATGAAGTGCACTATCTCTTCAAATTGAATGTGTGGAAATCCTTCTCTTCATTCTCGACTAACTTGCAAAAGTTACAAAATAAATTCCTTGGTGTAATCTGGTATTTCTACAGTAATGGAAAATCAGGTGGATGATGGCCCCATTTCTTACATATTTCACAGTATCCTCCCCCTGGTAATGGATATGGTGCTCCAGTTGAGAAATATTGTGCAAAAGTGGGGCATTCGTCCTTATGGTGTCCTTTAGTCCTACACTTGGTACACCAGACTTGTTCTTGCTTCTCCTTCCCTTTTGTAAGCTATGTTAATTGAATGGTCAAGGTGGCTAACTGTTTGGGGTGTGTAGAAATTTTGATCATGACATCTTTAAGTTCCCTAATGACCTTTACCTGAGTCCTATCTAGTTGTATAAAGTGCTTATCACTTTTGAGTGGGGTTGCATTCAATTTCTTGCATATTGACAATGGCATGACATTTGAATATGCCTCTGAATCGACTAGGCAATTATGTATATTTTTGCTAAAAACCTTAAACGTCAAAAGGAAAAAACAAAAAAAAGGCCTTCCTCTTTTGTCTAAAGAACAAGTATTCACACTTGGCTTACTTGTTAAATCTGTACAAGATGGGACCTCACTTTGATTAGTGCTTTTCATAGGGGTATCTATTGATTTTAAGGCCTGTAATAGAAACTCCTTTTGTTGAGGGATCCTACACATGTCCATGACAGACACATTAGCCTTCATCTTCTTCAAGTCTTCTACCACATTGTAGTCTAGTTTAGGAGCTTTCCATGTGTGTATATGTGTGGGGTTTCTTTGGGGAGAAAATAGTGGTTTGGGGTGATCGATCGTTGGTTTCCCTCTAGATTACTTTGGACAGGTTGATTTCTACCTCACATCTATACATCTATAATTTCAGTGGGGGGGTCTATGCACTTCAGCGGCGTCGTTGAAATGCATCAGGTGGTTGGAATCCCATAACAACATGGGTGTATCTTCTGGTGGCTCTTGACTTTCTTGATCGATGGAATTTATTTTCGAGCTACTCGGTGGTTCGGTTAGAGAGAATTAGTCCAAGAATCAATTAGCCATTAGATTCATAGCATGCACCCATTAAGCGCAGTCCCTTTCTGAATGGTTTTCTTGGTGATATGTGCAGAAAGAGTCAGATGATACATCCCCTAAGTCGATGTTTAGGTTAGATAAGGGAGGTTTATATCTTTGAAGGGTGGATTTCTTTTTAAAAAGGGTTTATAAGGTCTTTCATTTTGGTTTCCCTCCCCAGCGCTCCTTTTCATATCTATGATCTCGTTGGAGATGTTTTTATCATCCGCAGCAGGTTTTCTAGATCCCCTCCTTCTTTATCAGGACCTTGTTCTGTTTGTTTTCCTATGGGTCTTGTTAACAAAAATCATCTCTTAGGTAGAGGTTGGGTTTCCTTTTTTATTAATGATATCTAGCCTTCTTCTCACCATTTCATTTGAAATTCAATCGTTTTATCTTCTTCGAAATTTTTGGCTAGAGTATGTTTGGCAACCCTTTTTACAAACATGGAAATAGAAGTTGGGAGAGCATTAGCGTATACTTAAATTTGTAACTCCTAGGTAGGTTCAACCTCGTGTTGGAATTTGTTCAAAATGGTGGTGAAACTTTGGTTGAAATATTTAACCTTTTTTTTTGGACTCATATTGGCGGCGAAAAGTTTGGCCATTAAATCTCTTGTGGTAGTTTCTTCGGAAAATTCATCCAAGAAATCCTTTTGAAACTTTGTCCAACTAGTTATGGAACCAACTGGCAGGTTGAAATACAAAGTCAAGGCTAAATTTTCAAAGGTATAAGGAAAAATAATGCACACTACATCTTCATGTTGCACATTCATCAATCTTATATCTAATATGAACTTCTTAATATGGTCCTCATGCAATCTGGATGTTTCGAGGTCAAATTTATGAAGTAATTTTTCTGGATGTCTAGATAGGTTATGCACCCGTCCTAGGATTTCTAGAGCATCTATGGCCAACCATGGTTGATTGTCTTGAGCCTGATTTCTCCCTTCTCCATTGTTATCATTATTATCCTCCATGTCTTCAGATTCAGAACCTAAGCATTCTGAGTTAGATGCTTCCTCTTCAGACTCAAAATCGTCAGGTTCAGAGTAGTTACCAGCTAGTGTTTCAGGTATCAAATTAAGGGGTCGTTCAATCTCTGTAAGGGAAAAATATATCAGGTCTTCTACCATGTGAACAAATACCTGGTCGAGGGTGTCAATAAATGGTATGCTTATTTATTTTCTTCGAGGAAGTAAAGGAGCTAAAGGTAATGCTCTGATCTGTCGGGCATAAGCTCTAGTGATTCTTCTAAACTTATTTAACTCTTCGTGGGGAGGAGTGTAAGTTATTTCAGGGTACAAGTGTTCTTTCTCTTCATTTTGAGGTGAGTTACTCGTATCAAGAGTACTCTTTGTATGTGATTTGTCTTGAGAGTGACTAGCTATCCATGTGGGTTGTTTTGAATCTATTGGCTTTACGAAATATTTTATTAGAAACATTGTTATCCATGCATTCGTCCAGGCCCTCCTTCTAGCACCAATTTTTTTGAGGGGTCTGAGATCCATTTAACTCAACAGCAGGAACCAAACCCGCCTAAGAGGCCCAATTAGACTCGTAAGTGTTTGATGAGTGGTAAGGTTCTCCAGATTCGTGATCTGGATGGAATTATTGATGGGCTTTAATCTTGATTGACAAATATGTCTTTTCCGTTGAGCCTTTCCTCAGGCTACGCAGTTCTCTTTTTGGTTATTTTCTAACTTTTATAACAAAATAAATATAAAACTTAAAACTAGATGACAGAGGGGAGCTAACTATGTGTTGGGGGAAGGTTGGGTTGCAGGATAACCTTTAAACCATAGCATGCAGACGAAGAATATCTAAACTACTTCAAACTAGCATCAATACCATTTTGATTAGTAGACATTCAACATTGTCTGAGATAACAGTTACAGAAATAAAATATATACGTGATAAGAAGTTAGCGCAAGAAAAAGTAATTTTCAATGCTCTATTATCAATCACAGGTTAACACAATCAATTTCTATTCATCAACTAGAATAAAAGAATTGTTGCAGCATTATAAGATAACTTTAAATAACATATACAGTAACTCTTTCTCAATACAACAACAAATATTGAATCCGAAGACAAAGATAATCCCCCTTGGTCCAATCACATTCACACCTTAGATGAAAGAAGTGTCTTTGGTTCTAAATAGAACTTCTTAATTAAAATAACTTGCACAGAAGTAGTTCTCTTACAAAATTTTATAAAAAGTCTTTCTCTCCAAAACCATCGACCTTTCTAACATACAAAACATGCCTATTTATCACAGATGTTGAGGCCCTCGACCAGTGTGGAACTGAGGCTTAGATCTACACATCGGTTGTAAAACAACTTATTAACTTAACTAAAACACACTGTTGGAGTATGTTAATGAATACTCTAAACTTGAATTAACAAAAAGGAGTGGTTCTTATCACACAAAAAAGACCACTTATTATGTCTGAATTTAAAAGAGTTTTGCAATTGAACAATTAAAAACTGCTACTAGCACTGAAGCTAGACTAATGCGCATGTTGGGGTGAACCGTGATTTGGCAGAAAATGACTGGGAGTGACATAATTGTGTTATGTATTGATCATTGGCATGCAACGCATTGTTGGAGGCCACCAGGAGATAGTTGGATGTTGGCAGTGTTTTTCCCCCACTTATCCCCTAGAGGAAAGAAGTGATTCATTTGGCATTTTTGGAGTCTCTAATATTATTTCTGCAATCTAGACGTGTATTTTCCCCCATTCTAGTTTGGCACTTCTTTTTAAACATTTCAAAATGTGCAATCAATGTGGGTGAGCCACTTCGAAAATCCAGCGTTCAGGGGATTTGGAGCACAGAATATTCATATCTCCCATAAGCCTAGACTCCCAGAGTCATTAACCACCACTTATTGCTAATTAACCTGATATTTATCCTTAAACATTTGGTGTTTTCTCACTTCAGCAATTCGAGGGTTTGTGAGCTTTGAATGTTGAGTTTGAGAATCTCCTTGAGTTACAATGAGGTGAATTGATGTGGCAATTTGGGAGCCACTTCAGTTGTTCGGGGCTCCGGCATTTCGAGGCTCCAACACTTCGGAGCTTTGGAGAACTATGCTCACTTTGAGTTGAAATTCCTCGGAGTGACGTGGTGGTCTGACATCATATTGCTGACGTGTCACAGAAAGAAAGGTGACATGTGTCACTTGAAATAGTACAGATGACGGACCCAAATATTCTTGAACTGAGTGCCATGTGTCATGATAGGAGAGTGCCACACATCATGATAGAAGAGTGCCACGCATCTCGACTGATGGACGCCATGCGTCTCTAGCTCTTCAGGGTTCAGGAGTTCTTGAATGCAAAGTTTGGATACCTCTCAGAGGGCCGAACTTGCAAAGTGATTAGCCAATTCTTATCACTAATTAACTTGGGATTAAGTCATGTTTAACACTTAAATATTTTTGGGACTTCGGAGGCTCCGGTGCTTTGGGGCTTCATAGGTCTGTGTTTGTTGTGAATTGCATCCCCGGGACTGATAATCTCTCGGAGCTGATGTCTCAACATGACGTCACTGTTGTTGACATGTCTGCATGACAGAGAGTGACACGTTCCACCAAGAAATGGATAGATGACGTAACCCAAATGACCTTAAATGAGTGCCATGTGTCAGCACCAATGGATTCCATGTGGCTTCGACGTTTCAGAATTTAGTATTTTTTTAGTGTTAAGTGTGGAGATCTCTCGAATGGTTGATCTTGCGAAGCGATGCGGCGGTTCGACATTTGGGAGTTTTTGACAAAGATGAGCTCGGACGTTTTGGCATTCAGGAGTTGCGGAGTGAAGTTTGTGCAAATATACGATTAAACCTCGTGCATTTCTAGAATCCTGAATGTATGAGAGTCATTGATATCATCGACCTGTTGGATCTTTACTGTTGAAAATTTACTCTGTCTATTTTCACAATCCAGGCCCGAAAATGACTACTCTCAATTGTTGTGTTTTCTTCATGGGCATTCTCTGTGCATACAAAAAGGCTTGGTCGACCTTCTATGAGCTCAATCAATGGAAAGCACGATGACCAGTATTCTGAACCAAATCACGACATGTAATTATCCTTCAAGAAAAATAGAAACAAAATGTACAAAGACTCAATGAAGAAAGAAAATGATAGAAACTAAGTCATTTAGAGAGGGAAATTGACTCAACCAACTAGAAGGGGAATGATTTTCAAGAAGGTATAGGGAAAATGAGGCAGGAGGGGCAGGGGTGCATACTTAGGTCTCAACATCAAGGATAAGCAGAATCGCGGATCGACCACGGTTGTTGGCGTCGACGGGTAAAGGTTCGAACTAAAACCAGGAGTTCAGTGTCCAAGCAATCAGCCGATAGTTAATAAGTGTATCGGCGTCGGTGTATTATCTTTGTCATTATTTCGTTGGAACCTCTAGGAAGAGGTTTCGATGCCGACCCAAAACTTCCCCACGGTGCTGACATGGAAATATAGATATGACACGAGGGAAATCAAAAGATGACATGGATAATGCCTAAGAAATATGGACTTTATATGCAAAAAACACGTGGCAGTTGATTTGACCTCTAGGGTGTGAGGAGCATTTCTTTTTGACGTCAGGGATTTTCCTTTTGAAACAGCTTGATGTTTCATTTCCCCTCTCCACCGATGCCGACAGTATATCGGTGATCGACAATTGTAGTTTCCTATGTCCACGGTTTAACTTTCTGGTTCGTCGATGTTGATGGTATATCATCGCTTTTTAGAAAAAAATTTGCAGTCCAGAGTCAACGATCAACGCGACCTTCTTCCCATTTCTCTAATTTCAATAGTGCATCGACGATTATCATTGTTATGTGGGAATTTTGCCTCTTGAATTTCCCTGATAATGATGATAAGCGCGTGGCCAAAATTTTTAGTTGCATACACTTAGTATAAATGCCAAGTTTACTTAGAGAAAAGGTCAATATGTTCAATAATTCCAACCCAAACCAAATGTGATCGATGATAAAACATAACAACACATCAAACCCATTTATCCCTACAAAACTAACTTAATTTAGAAAAGATAAAGTGGTACCCAAAAGGAAAATTCACAAACTTTTAGGGTGTGTTGAGTGCTCAACAGGTCCTCCAACCCAACTCCCTGGAACTTAGGTAGTCTTAGTGTGTTGTCTAACCCTACCATGTCATTTTGTGTATTACCTCCCCTCAGCGATGTTGGTTGAATCTGACTCGACGCACTGCTCCCACTACTCTGACTACTACTATTCTGACTTCCTCTACTGACTATAAGTGCTTTTGAAAAATCCTCAAAAGCTACCTCAGATCTCGGTGACGCACACGGGGTCGTGGATTCCACACAAGATCCTGCCTGAGTAGGACTTAATGGCTCTTCTATTATAGGAT
Organism: Picea engelmannii; assembly: GCA_009831015.1. Classification (NCBI taxonomy): domain Eukaryota; kingdom Viridiplantae; phylum Streptophyta; class Pinopsida; order Pinales; family Pinaceae; genus Picea; species Picea engelmannii. The sequence goes on along the minus strand of ML820006.1, from coordinate 62,426 downwards.
TGAACTGAGAATACTCTTCCTCTCCTTCTGTGTGCAGTATTTCTACGATATGGACTATTGCGCAAGGTCCCCTCTACTCATACTCACTCTACGACTCTCCTTTCTCAGCCCCAGTCTTCAACCTCTTATACCTCCTTCCACTGCGCAATACTCTAGACTCATATTCCTCTTCTTATATACCTTCTTTGTTTCTTTGCATCCTCATTCCTTCCCTTCCTTCTTCATTTATTGCTTCATTCTTTCCTACCTTCATACCTTCATGTGGTCATGCCTCAGTTCCCCTATGTGCGTGAATACCCTTAGCATTCAAATTTCATCGTCATCACAAATTTGTTGCACAACAACATCTTTATCCAAGTACCCAATGCTTTCATAAACCTTCCGCGTGGACCCTTAAAGAAATCCCTCTCTGCAACACTATATGACTGGGTACAATCCACTGCAAATTCCATAATATAGCCCCCCAGTATAATTTTAAACTAGAAATCAACTGCACGGGAAGTATTATTATTTACATAATTCAATTTTCTTACCAACTCAAGAGTCCAATTCCTCAGCGTTGTAGTATGGTATCTCCCAATAGTCTCCACTAACCTTTCTAACCATTCAATTAAAATAATCGGAAATTCACCAAAGAAAATCTCATGCAACTTTATAAACACATATCATTGCAACCATTGTTCGTCGCTCATCTGAGGGTTTCTATTCTCTTTCCGGGAAAATTCTCGATCCTTTCTTACCAGTCATTCGACAATCTCTTTCTTAGTCGACCTCCAAAACATTCCCTCAATTACAAATTCTAGGTCCCGATAACGGAACCATTTTTTGGTGCACGGTTGTAAGACCTTAGGTTCAGTTTATTCTAACAATAAAGCCTGTAGATACCGGCCCTTTCAGCATCACCTGAATGCAAGTGAATTATCACCTGAGGCATCTATTGGGGCTGCAGGAACCAAATTTCAGTAGGGACGAGAGGATGGGAGGCTATCATCATTTTCATTCCGACTTATCTACCCTTTGCGCACTATTATGTGTCTATTTTCCCTTAATTAATTAGTAAACTTTATCTATGCGGCACCATTATGACGCAGATTGCAACATAAACTATTTAGTGTAACATTCATCATTACCGCACATCAATCATCTAATAAACAGATCTAAATATATTATGCATAAATAGAACATTCATGAACAATCACATAAAAAGACATTCAGACACAGAATTTAACGTGGTTGACCCAGTCCTTGGGCTACATCCACAATGGTTGGCTTCTTTATTATTCTTCATGCAATCATCTCAGGCTTGTGCACTTCACTTACAATGGATACATCATGGTATCCTTCCCCATCATGCCTAGTCACTCTGTAGTGCAGGATTCTCTCTGCAAACCCTCCCTAAACCTTCAAACATAGACTCTCTCTCATTCTTAGTCTAACCTCTCAACCT
>ML820005.1:99695-120727 GCA_009831015.1 Picea engelmannii | reverse complement strand
CAAAGTAATCTCTCATATTGTGAAATTCATCCTCTTCACAGTTTGTTCAAAGGATGCACAAAAGACCACTACAACCACTGCAACCTCAACACCTTCTATCCAACAAAAACAGATTGTCGGAGAGAAAGAAGATATTGTTTCTTCACCTACAATGGTGCCTACACAATGCCCCGTCAAATCCAGAGACAATAGGTTGGTGGAACGGATTCAACCCCACCAACAACAAGTTTGTGACAGTCTTCCACAGACCAAGCAGCACAACTTCTCCAACAAGGCACGCATCTCACCAAGATTCAGATTCAAAAAATGTTTTCCCCTCTTCCTTGGGCACTCAACGCAATGGAGACCATTGCTTCCTAAGGGGGGAGGATTGATCGAGGTGGATATTGGTGGCCACCCACTTATTCCAATTGGCTTCTCTTGTTAGTTTTTAGTTCAACACGTTCTTCTGTACTTCTTTGTAATTGTGGGTTCTACACTTCTGGGGTTTTTTGAAGCCCTACACATCTTCCAGGTGGAGACTGGTGTCTGCCCACCCAATCCAAATGGATTATTTTGGAAGTTCTCATGTCAGCACATCTTTTTGTACTTCCAGGGCCGTTTTGGGGCCCTAAACAATGTTTTTTTTTTGGAATGCCACAGTCAAACTGTAGATGAAATCAGAGTTTGATGGCATAGTGCGTAGTTCTCGAAAATACCTTTCCAACGGGCTATCACACGCCTAAAATGGAGATCGTATGAAAAAGTTACGACCCCGGGAAGTTAATGTACTAACTTACCCAAATGAGGCCCACGTGATTTTTGGCATTTCATCTCCTAGGGTTAGGTTTTTGGATGTCTAGGGTTTTGGCATTCATGTTTATCATAAAAAGGCTTTCAGAGCCTCATTGTAATCATCTTCTTGCAAATGAGCATAGTCGTCACATCTATTCCCAAAGATAACGCTGCCACCATTCTAGCGAGTCTTGCACTCTGTATTTTTATAGTCTCTTTACAATTCTTTCATTAATAGAAATCAAGTATTGTTTATTTTGCTAACATGGTGTACTTCTGTGTGGCTAACCTGGCAGACATATGTTTATTTGGGGTGAAAGTGAGCAAAGGGTAGGTTACATGAAGATCAGGATATCAGCCCAGATGTAGGGGTTACTCCTGTTGTCGTACTCGTGGAATCATATTTCCCCCTCACTTGAGCAGACATCTATGCGCACATTGGATAGCGCCTAGAGATGAGGAACGACTGATGGGATGTATCATTTCATACCCAATTGTAGCCTATTTATATCCATCTTGAACCCTCCTCCTACTGGTAATGGGTAAAAAAGTAGATAGGTATCTAAGGTACCCTTTAGGGTATATAGAAAAATCTCCATAACAGTAAATTGCGGCTATTAAAACACCTCAAGCTACAACACTAGATTTGGCTTCCAAAAGAGCCGTCAACACTCATCCACAACCAACCCAAAGGCTTCTCGAAATGGATTAGGTGCAGCTAATCCATTTAGAGGTGGCAAGGCAATAGGGTACCCTTTAGGCTGTATCAAATTCACCCTATCATTATATGTTTAAGGTTCCTTCAAGCCCCCATCCATTAATACCACAAACCCTTCTTTGAAAGCAACCTCAAGTTACTTCCAGTCTTGGGAACCCATCCCCTGCTGAACAATCACCTTTCCCCATCCTCATTTGGACCTGCATCTTTCCCTCAACGCTCGTCATGAAGTCAGGAACCTCAGATTCCCCAAAAAGGCAATATAAACAATCACTTATAAAGCACATGGGGGGGCCTCCCCTTCCCTCTCCTCACGGGGGGAGGGGCCCCTCAACTGTCAATTATGGCCATTCAGATGCCTCAATCTAGGGTAAGGAATTGAATACCTCAAGTGTCCCTCAACAATACATAAGGATTAAATCAGTCAAGGTGGCCCACGCTATAAATAGGCTAGGTTTTAAATCCTCCCGGGAAATGATACATCCCATCAGTCGATCCTCATCTCCACGCGCTATCCAATGTGCGCATAGATGTATGTTCGAGTGAGGGGAAAATATGATTCCACGGGTATGGCAACGGGAGGTACCGCTACACCTGGGTTGATATCTTGATCTTCATGTAGCCTACCCTTTGCTCACTTTCACCCCAAATAAACATATGTCTGCCAGGTTAGCCATACGGAAGTCTGTCAGGTTAGCAAAATGACAGATGCAGAACCACAATTAAGCCCTGTCATATGTCACTCAAGCTCCTCCCCATCAGTCAGTTGTGGTCATGCATCCATCATTTTGCTAACCTGGCGGACATATGTTTATTTGGGGTGAAAGTGAGAAAAGGGCAGGTTACATGAAGATCAAGATATCAGCCTAGGTGTAGGGGTACCTCACGTTGTCGTACTCATGGAATCATATTTCCCTTTCACTTGAACAGACATCTATGTGCACATTGGATAGCGCCTGGAGATGAGGATCGGCTGATGGGATGTATCATTTCCCGGGAGGATTTAAAACCTAGCCTATTTATAGCGTGGGCCACCTTGACTAATTTAATCCTTATGTACTACTGAGGGACACTTGAGGTATCTGATGCCTTACCCTAGCTCGAGGCATCTGAATGGCCGTAATCGATAGCTGAGGGGCCCCTCCCCCCATGAGGAGAGGGAGGGGGAGGGGGCCCCATGTGCTTTATAAGTGATTGTTTATATTGCCTTTTTGGGGAATCTGAGGTACCTGACTTCATGACGAGTGTTGAGGAAAATATGCAGGTCCAAATGAGGATGAAGAAAGGTGATTGTTCAGCAGGGGATGGGTTCCCAAGACTGGAAGTAACTTGAGGTTGCTTTCAAAGAAGGGTTTGTGGTCTTAATGGATGGTGGCTGGATGGTGGCTGGATGGGGGCTTGAAGGAACCTTAAACATATAATGTTAGGGTGAATTTGATATAGCCTAAAGGGTACCCTATTGCCTTGCCACCTCTAAATGGATTAGCTGCACCTAATCCATTTCAAGAAGCCTTTGGGTTGGCCATGGATGAGCGCTGACAACTCTTTTGGAAGCCAGAGCTAGTGTTGTAGCTTGAGGTGTTTTAATAGCTGTAATTTACTGTTATGGAGATTTTTCTATATACCCTAAAGGGTACCTCGGATACCTATCTACTTTTTTAGCTAACTGATGGGGAGGGGCTTGAGTGACATCTGACAGGGCTAATTGTGGTCATGCATCCATCATTTTGCTAGCCTGGCAAACTTTCGTGTGGCTAACATGGTAGACATATGTTTATTTGGGGTGAAAGTGAGCAAAGGGTAGGTTACATGAAGATCAGGATATCAACCCAGGTGTAGGGGTACCTCCTGTTGTTGTACCCGTGGAATCATATTTCCCCCTCACTTGAACATACATCTATGCGCACATTGGATAGCGCCTGGAGATGAGGATTGGCTGATGGGATGTATCATTTCCTGGGAGGATTTAAAACCTAGCCTATTTATAGCGTGTGCCACCTTGACTGATTTAATCCTTATGTACTGCTGAGGGACACTTGAGGCATCAATAGAAAATAGTGGGTTGACTTGTTATGCTATGCAAGCACCCTCTACTCCATTAAAATAAACTTCAGGACCTTGCTCAATGTCTTAGTTGTGCAAAAGGATTTATGTGTCAAGTTTATGCTTCTTTTATGTGTTTATGTGTGAGGATTTTAAAAGGTTGATTGTGTTGTTTAAAGAATACAACAACAAAAATAACATGCAACAAAATATAACAAGCAAACACTCACAACAAGAAGAACATGATAAAGGAGTTCACCCCCAACTGGGCTACATCTCCTTGAGCCTCCATCAATGGACTAGGCTCTCTAGGATTAGTTTGTCAAATATTCTTTTACAAGCTGCTGCTCAACTCCAATGGATTTACTGACTGTACCATTGGGTTCAGAATACATAAAAACCCAAAAAATGACTATTGGATCTCTGAAAACGGACCATGGCTCATCCGGGCATGACCTCTTCTACTGGTGGCCTTGAGCTTCCCTGAGCTTCTTTGTGGCAAAAACACCTGTAAAAGTCTTCAAAATCCTCTGAAACCTATCCCAATGTGTTCAGAGCATAACAATTAGTCAAAAATGACTATTCAGTCACAAAAAATAGACTTGGGCTCATCTGAGCATGACCTCCTTCAATGGTGGCCCTAAGCTCCTTAGAGCTCCTGAAACTTCAAGGTAGAAAAACCTACAAAATAAGTCTCCAAATGGCTTTGAAAACTGTGCCAATGGATTCAGAACATCCAAAAACCCCTAGTTGGGCTTTTTCGGCAGCTCATTTGGCCAAAAAATGAAGAAGTTAGGCCTCCTGCCATTTTCCTTCTTCAAGCTTGTTGTCTCTGGTTTGCCAATTCGCACCTCATGTGTGAGTAAATTGGCTTCTGGGCGTTTCCTGTGCCTAAACCCAACACACACACCGTTCCCATGAAATGCATAAAATTATCGCACCGTTAGTGAAACTAAGCCCCCAAAACGCGGAGGTGTTGGGCGCATGGGGGGCCATGTGGCCACGTCCCAGCGCTAAATTAGGGGCACGTTTGTAAGGTTGGACGTGGCTGTGACAAGTGTCTAGGCACGTGGAGGAGTACCATTGGAAAAGCCCGCATGCATTGTTGTTTGAGGTCGTATGGGTATGTGCATGTGAACGGGGGCTGGGGCCATTCACATACACTTTAAATATATATGGGCGCGTTCTATTGTAAGAACTATCCATGTGGGCTAGTGGTAGCCCACCCATTGCCAAAGTGTAGCACGTGAGGGGGAGGTCCAAGGTTCAATCCCCACAGACTCCACTCATTCTTTTAACACCCAAAATTAACACGGTGCCACGTGGCACCTTACCATTTTCCATCAAAATGCCACATGTTGAAAGATGATTCGTCCACATTTGCCAACTGTTTGCCAACTGTTTGCCAACTCAACACATACCAAATCATCTGGCACGTCACCTACCACATGTGAGGTACTACCCTGCCACATCATCACCTGTACGGACTGTATAGTCAGCGTTTTTTCCCTGTTTGGCAAATCGAATAGAACGTGATATCTCTCTCATCTGATGTCCGTTTGACCCCATTCGAAGTGCGTTGGGTTCGTGACAACGAGGCCTACACTCCTGTTCATTTTGAAGTGATTATGAACACTTTCAGTTTTGGGCTAAAATTTGACCCCTAGTCCAAATTCTGATCACTGCCTCTTCAACCACGGGCCTGACAACCCGCTTCTTCGACCAACTTCAACTCAGTTCCAGCAAGGTGAGGACAACAACAAAGGTTCAATATAGCTCAGAGAATGGAAACAACCACAATTTGGTAAGGCACAACACGGTTTTGGCAAGTACAGATATGTTGGGATTCACAGGAAAACACAGGTCGACTTCCCCAGTTACTGGTTTCAGAGGTGCGTCCAAGATGCAGAGGTGCACAATGGAGGCCTGACAAGTTAGGAAAAGGATGGGAGAATGGGGAGAAACCCCCCCCAAAGAACCGACTCTCCAGCTTTAACTGCATGCGCCCAGGTCGACATCTGTCTTCCTAGAGCTGCATGCACTCCATTTAGCATTCGTTCCCTTTCCCAGAAACTTAGGATAATTGGGTTTATTTTTCCCCACTTTAATATTTTCATTTTTCAAGAATATATTATAATATTCCCTTGGGTTAAGCACTCTAGCTTAGCCCCTCTTTCCTAGCCTCTCAATCCCATCCCTTTCCCTACCAGGTGAAGCTTCGTCCCCCGTCACTCTTTCTTCATGGTCGGTCTACATGCAACGATGTATAATTTTTATTAATGATCTGCATAATTACATATACAAAAATCAGGCTTATTGGCCTTAGCATCTAGGATCTTCGGCAACACATAAGCCTACTAGCTTATCAACACTCAGCTCACCAACCTACAAACATCAATGCATTTCACAGTGTCTTGACCTGGGGTATTACAGTTGTTGTAGAAAAACATTGCTACAACCATATGAACATACATTAATTTGGCACATTTACCTACATAACTTGCACTAGAACCATTCAAAATTTAATTGTGATAATTGCTAGTGAATTTACTAGGTAAGTGCTAGTTTTGTGTGTGGTTTTCTTGCACTTTGACCATTTAAATTTGCTGTTGTTTCAAAAGATAGCTACAGCCATCTAACTGCAGCAAAATCTTTGCAAAAGTGACATTAAAAGCTAGCTAAATATTGCCAACTTTGCTTGTGACAATTTACTATCAATTTGCCTAGTCAAAGTCACTTTTTAATGTCCTTTTCAAACAATTTCAAGGCATAAATCTTGTGGCTGTTATAAGATATTAATTGTTGTTATAAACTGTTGCATTGCTGCAAATTCATAATCAACTATCTTACTTTATGAAGGCTTATTGTCTTCGTTGTCTTGTTCTGGGCAAGTACACAGTATTATCCATTTGCTTCATCCTTAAGACACAAAATAAACCTTTGATTTGAGGGATCTGTGAGAGGGGAAGGATTACCTTGTCATTACTTGCCTTAGCCTTCTCAAACCCCCAGGTCACCGGGGACGTCTCCCCTGGGGTAGTCTTGACATACTCCTAAATAGAAAGGGATCTCCTATTAAGGTGACAATGATAGGTTATTCCCAGTTACACCAATTTTGTATCCAGTTGCCTTAGGCTTTTGGGCAAGTACAAATTGTACGATAACAAGACCTAAAAGAAGTATTTCATGTATGACCAAGAAATCTATGCCATTGTCCAGGAATTAAAGAAGTTTATGCATTATCTCCTCCCAAGGGAATTTGTTCAATTTACAGATCATCAATCCCTACAGTTCATTAACAACCAAGTAAAATTAAATTATAAGCATCTAGTGTCCAACTATAGAATTATAGAAATAAAATGTTAAACTCCCTAGCTCACTTTATCAACTAGGGTTTCGTACAAACTTCAAATATGTTGTGTGATACATGTACAAAACCTTCTCAGATCCAACTCACTAATAAATCAAGTATTCTAAAGCCCTAAATGTCTTAAATTATGATGTTGTAGTAAAACAAGTAACCAACTATGATTTGTTGAAAAGAAACTTCCGCGATCTCATTTAGCATCTTAAAGGGATGATTCCCATTCTTATCTCTTCTTACAATTTGTTGGAAGTTAGATGGGGTTGACACCATTACCCAATGAGATGAAGAATGTAGATGAATATAGATAGGTTGTTGTATATACATTCACAAGATGAAATTGAACAAAGTAGCAATGATCATAGTCATAAAGAATTACAAAATTCACAACCATATAGTTGATTAATGTAGTTAAAAGTAATATAAACAAAATATGCAATTAGATTGTAAGCTAGTATACTAAACAAAAGTATGGTAATGTTGAAATGAATAAACATATAGATAAACTAACTAAAAACAAGTATAATAAAATAATTGAATAAATTTTAATACAAGTAGACTAACTAAACAAAAATGCGGTGATCTCTCTAATAGAAATGCATGTAAACTAGTTGAACAACAATGCAAGTAAACTATCCAATAGAAATACCAAAGTAAACTAAGGAGAATTTGTTCTAATCTCCCCTTGAATGAACCCTACCCAAGGGAGGTCTAGAACCCTATCTCGATCTTCTTAAAAAAAACTAGACTAGACCTCTTATTCAACAATCTACAAAAAGTGCATAGGTAATGACAGTAATTAAACTATGTTTTGAACTAACAAATAGAACCAGCTCATAACCTCAAAAAATATTAGGGGCCCCATCTCTTTCCTACCGATCCATATAAATAGTTGGAAGATCCCTAAACAAATGTATTAATCAAATCCCCAATTCCTAGGAAGTTGCCTACCTATTTCCCTCCAACTTTGGTCCATATAAGCTTGGGATATTATTGTTTGCCGCCATTATCTAGATATGATAAAAAATATGGTTGGGATTTTCAAATTCAAACTCCCATTCAATTAGGGGTCATCTCTTGCATTGGATTGCCTACTTAGTCACCCTCATGAGTTGAGGTGACTTGATCCCATGATTTTCTCCCTTTGTTTCCTCATTAGAATGCATCACAACTCTAAAGGTGGATTAATCACATAAGGGTTGAGTTTATTCATGGTGTGAGACACATGGAACAAGATTCATAAATCAAACTCTATAGCAACCTTAGGTTTCCAATCAATGTTAGTGCATACTATTCCAATCAACATAATAGGCTCAAGTAATAAAATAAATCATCCATTCATTATATCCATCTTGAAATTAAGCCAATTACATTATATTAAACATCACATGTCAAACAATAACTAAGTTGGCAACTCCAACAAGAGTTTCAAAAAGAAGCTAGTGATCATGTCACAAAAAATACATATGGAAAGGATGAGCAACATATGACAAACATGGGGCTCATCAATAATATGAGATGCATTTTTGTAGAGTTACTCATTTGTTTTGAAGAATATATTTGGTAAATCAAATAAAGTAGTTGATGCATTGAGTGAGAAATCAATTTTGTTACTAACAATGTTTGTAGAAATTGTGCAACCAAAGAATATGAAGAATTTGTATGCAACTAATGAATATGTTGCACAACATACGCAATGTGCAAATACCCTTAAGGGATATAGGTCAACACATTTCGATTATTTTATTCAAGAAGGTTACTTGTTTAGAAAATAATAATATTTTTCTTTCTTAGAGGTTGAATGAAATAGATTAGAGAATCACGTAATGGAAGTCTAAGTGGTCACCTTGGTATTGACAAGATCAAATATTTAGTGTAAGAGATATATTTTTTTCCAGGTATTGCCAAAGACATAATTAATTGGGTTGAGTGTTATTGAGTTTATCGTATGGATGAAGAGAGGACCTTAGTATAGATTTTGTCATAGGTTTACCTAGAACACAAACAAGCATTGATTCCAACTTTTTAGTTGTAGATCACCTCTCAAAAATGGCAAACTCCAGACCTTTTAAAATTATTGTTTACGCAATTCATGTAGTTTTTTATTCTTTAAGGAGATTATGAGGTTATATGGTCTACCCAAAACCATTACTTCAAAGAAATACAACAAATTCATTGGACATTTCTAGAGGACATTTTGGAAGAGATTAGGAACAACATTACTCTTTAGTTCAATGTACCATCCTCAAACCAATGGTCAAATGGAAGTGGTAAATTGAAGTTTAGGTAACCAATGGTCAAATGGAAGTGGTAAATTGAAGTTTAGGTAATAAATTGATGAATTTGTTAAGTGATGGCCTTGGGAAATGGGATTTGATCCTTTCCCAAATAGAGTGTTCCCACAATAATTCAATTAATAGACATATACATAAAACCCCTTTTCAAAATGTTTATGGAAGATCACTATCAAAAATCATTGATTGGTTGAAGTCAAATGTTAATAATTTAAAGAGTGAAGATGCTAAAATTTCTGCCAAAGTATATGAAGGTGACCCATGATTAGGTTAAGTTCCAATTAAGGTAGATTTATCATAATTATAAGGCAGATGTTGATATCCATATAGGAGACAAGAAATGTAGTGAATATGAATTTGTATATGCTTACGTGTGCAAGGAAAGGTTTCCATAAGGGACCTATAACAAGATGAATCCCAAGAAGATTGATCCATGTCAAATTTTAAAGAAATTATGTCACAATACTTATCACTTATAATTGTCAAGTAATTTAAATATTTTGCCGATTTTCAATGACGTTGATTTGTATGTTTCTCATGAGATGCTAATGTGATTATTGATGACGAGGAAGGTGTTTTCAATGACGTTGATTTGTATGTTTCTCATGAGATGCTAATGTGATTATTGATGATGAGGAAGGTGTTACTTATTGGATTAAATAGATATTGAAAAATAATTTTGATCTAATAGAATCCATTTTGAATAAGATATTTTCCCCATAAAACTCAAATCCATAGATACAAGGATTTTTTGGTAAAGTAAAAGGGTAAAGATAAAAATGAATCCACATGTATTCCACAAAATCAATGGATCATTTTTAGAATCCCACAACATATCAGTGAGACTATGCTCACTAAAATTTAGTAGGGGAACCTGATGCAAGGGCATCCTAAAGGAAATGATGAATAGACTAAAATTTAAATAACAAGCAAGTTGTAAGACATGGCACTCCATCAAACATTGAATGAAATTGCTTGCAAAGATTCACAAATCGTCTAATCATATTGATATAAATCTAGACCAAATTTGTGATCATCGACTAAGCGAAACTATTTTTCATCGATCCCAACAAATGGTTTGAAATTCTAGTGGTTCGATTGTGAGACAATTAAATTTCTCTTCCACTTATAATAAAAGGGACTTTTCTTTGGCTCTCAATAGAGGAGGTTTATATATTTGTAGAGGAGGAATTTAGAGACTAAGAAAGGATCTATTGAATGTAAATATGGCCCTAAATCTTGGCCATTCCTAATATTAAAAGAAGTTACATAAACTATGTGGTTTATCTATGTTGAGTGTTCAATTATTGTATTGTATTAAGTTGTTGCCTATGTGTTGGTTATTTCTTGTTGTGATCAGTCTCTATATGCATATAATGTTGCACCACTATTTTATGATTTCAATTTAGTCACTTGAAAACACTTTCCATTGTTTATTTTTTCATATATCTCTTGCTTCATTATTCTTTGCAGCAAACTCTTCACCCCATTATTACAATATTTGTAGTTAAATGATGCACAATTGCTTAGTTTCTCATATCTTTTAATACATCTATATTTTCCGCTTCACAGTTTATATTTTTGGATCTTGATTTTAAATTGTTCATTACTTTTAGAAATTAGCTTAAACTTCATTCATTAGTATCACATTAGTAATTCCATATTCTGAAGACCTTACTTTGCTTTGTTTTTGGAGAAATAATGAAATATATATAGTAAATTTGTTGAAGTTATTTCACTTATCCTAGTATTAGATTTTGTATAATATGTTATCAAAAACCATTTTTTCCAACCAAACTTCTTGCACAACTAGTGCTTAGTAGCAAAATAATTTGTTGCAAAATCATCCATACAATTTTAGCCATTATAATTCTACATGAAGCAAACTTTTAAGATCAGATAGTGTTGAGATCGGTTTATGTGCCTTGGATAGAATCCCCTTCCACCTTATTTGATGCAATATTTTTGGTTGCTATCATTCTCTATGCATTGTTTATTGCTTGTATCATGCTTCACGTGCCATTCATGGAATATGGGATTTATGAATATGTAAAAAAATGTATAGATCAATGATTTGGGGTTGGTCATGGAATCAATTAGTCTATATAATTAACAGATCATAATTAACAAGTATGACTTGCTTCATTATTTATATGAGTTGTCAATGTTATAGGAAATCATGTGAGAGATCTAAATTTTCTAGTTTTTATCACACTATGATGGAAATATCTTCTTTTAACTTAAGTAGAATAGTTGTAATGACACTCTTGAAGTTTTTGTGTAAATGTTGTTGTGTTCACATATTGAAAATCCTATGTTCTAATTTGGTTAATTATAGTTAGAAATAATTAATTATGTTTGGAGCAGGGAAAATTTTAGGGGCTAAATTCGCTCGTGGGCTAATTTTCCATACTTTTTCCAAAAAAAAGAATTACCAATTTCCATTTTTTCTAAAAAGTGATTCCACAAATTCTATAGAATAAAACTATTTTACCTTAAAAATATCCCAAATTTTATAGAAACTATATAAAATCCTTAGAAATTTAAACATTTTTACAAAAATATCGCCAAACATTTTATATAGGTTGAGGTCCTCCACAATGGATAGGAATTAGGAGCTACTAGATTCTTTAAATACCTCCTAAGGTAAGGCTCCATTTTTGTTAAGAGACCACAATGCTCATCTAAGCTAGGTGAAGTACATAGACAAGTTTCAAGTGAAGTCGATAAGAGAATCACTCCAATCCATAGTATAGAGGATGGACTCATGGAGAGAAGGACCTTGCTTAATGGCGATACTGAAAAAGTGCATATATCTAATATGGGTATTTGTAATACTTATTCGAGGAAAACAAATTTTTAATCCCTAAGAAATAAGATTTAAGGAGGCTAAGGGTACACCTACAACTCATTTACTACACATGCAGAGATGACAACGCCAATAGAGGTCAATCAGTTAATATGCTCCAAGAAGATATACCACTTGTAAACTTAATTAATTCTTTTTATCAATCACAATAACGTAAGTGTGAAGTTTCGTAGAAACTTGTCATGGAGAACATATCTAGTAGAAAAAACACATAAATCTTGTGAGAGAGAAAGGAAAGTGATCCAATATCTTTTCATCGAAGTGACTTATAAAGAATTGTATTAAATGAGCATAAATTAAAGTGCACCATAAAGAAGGAAAAACTCAATAATGAAGAGACATAAGCATCAAATTTGAACACAAAAAATTGATAACGGAGTTCATCCCTAGTGGACTACATCTCCGGGTCCTGCTCTCAAATGGGTAGGCCTCTTTATCAACTCAGTAAAATAATTTGGCAAAATACATAAGTATACCTCATTCTAGAATTAAGTTGCATAAGCTTTGCTCAACTAAAAAAAAAACAACAACATTGAATTCGTGGCATCTAATTATTCAAAAATGATTGTCTCCACGCCTCAATCCAACTTTGGCACTCTCAGTCCCTTGAGAAATCTCGTCTCGGTTTCCATGCCTGCTCCCGGCATTTAATTCTTTGTACCGCATCTTGGTTTCTGTGCCCAACCGTACCATCGAGCTCCCTCTTCGTCCGTGGGTAGACTCAACATTTAAGGAAAAAGTGGGGCGGACTACACAATGTAGTCCATTGGCCCAACTGTGGCGGATGCTATAGTTAAGGCGTTGTATAGGGGGAGGTCATAGGGTAGAGCATCCTCTTTTGGGTTATAGTTATAACAAATACATATATGTGGAATGTAACTTCGCCAACTTTGGAGCATGGTTTATATTTGTCGGAGTTTACCGTTTGGTTGCCCATATTTTTATTTTTTTATTTGATTTTCGAGCCCTCATTGGGAATTTTCCCACTACCATGTGGCAGCCAACCATTGGCCCACACTAACCACTTGCACAGTGACTTGCCACATCACCCTACCATGCCAGCCTCCCATGTCATCGTACGGTCTACCACGTGGTTGTATGGACTGCCACGTGACACTTTTTCATCAGTCCACGGATTGACTCGAAAATGCCAAAAACAAGTGACACGTGGCAGCCTCTGGTGCTGCCACATCACCATGTTGACGTCATCATGAAAAGTGTCACCCTCTACGTGTGCCACGTACACTGTACGGATGTTGATGTCATCCGTACTGATGCTGACGTCAGTAGTACGGATGCTGACTCATCCCTGTTGACTGGGCTAGGTTGACCAAAATGTTGACCGCGAATATCTTTCGATCTGTAACTTCGTTTGACGAGACGTTTATGTCGTTGGAAATATTGCGATGCGCTCTTTGCGATGATTCCAATTTCATTGAGTTTTGAGGACTTTGAATTTTTTCCCTTTCTCTATCTGCTGAGGCCATTCTGAGCTTCCTGAGTTGCTTATGTGAATTCTAAGTTGTCCTTAGTTTTCTCTGGATCCTTTTTTGGATCACGCCTTCCCACTAAGAGCTTTTTGGACCACCAAAAGATTTCATCAATCAACAGATAAGTGAGGGAATATTTCCCTCATGTAATGTCCCCACTTTGGGACATCATCACAGTGCAGAGGTTTATGATGACTAGAGTAGCTAGATGGGTGTTATAGCAAGTACATGGGTTATTGAGAGGCATTGTGAGGTCCAACTTGAATTTCTCATCATATCTCATCATTATGAGCTATTCCACACATGTTGGCTTTGGTTCTGTTGCATTTCGATGATTTCCATGATTTTGACTATTTTAAGCTATAAGTCAATTAAATTCACTGAAGAGGTCATTTTGGGCACATTACTTGGAGGAACCTCTCAGTGTAATAGCTCATTGGAATCGGGAGGAGAAACACTATAGGATGGGTTGGCTAGAAGTGACTTTCAGTAGCCAGGGAAGCCACAAGGAGAGATAAGGCGCTTTTCAGAGGTAAAAAGGTTAATTAATTAATTAAATATTAATAAAATGAAAGTCACTTTGGAGGGACAAGGTGAGACAAAAAGTATAAAGGAAAGGCAAGGGCCTCTACTCAGGCATTCATGTTTGTCTATCTTTTGGATTTTTGGCTTCTAGCTAAAGGGCCCATCTCTTGGGGGTTTTGACTTAACAAACCCTAGAGGACGATTCGATGGTGAAAGATTCCACCTACCTTGTCCCAAGCTTGGTCTCGGAGATGCAATACTATCCCACACAATTCTAGCTCGGTTCTACATCAGTGCAGGAGGGTTCTACACCAACCATAGGCACATGAAGAGAAGGAGGGCACACCATTCTTGGAGAGAGATTCATTGTAGGAGATTGGCAGGGATTTTGGAGATTCTATCACTTGGGTTTTCATTGCAGGGCCTTGGACATCGGATCTAGTCCATTCATGAGGAGTTTTAGGTGCCATTTGATTTATTAGATGCATGGGACGAATTGGAGGAGAGGAGCAAACTTCAGAAATTGGTTTCAGTCATTTGCTAGCTCAGATCTTCACCATTTTTCTTGGGACTTCACCAGGGAGGTAAACAAGCCCCGATCTATCATTCTAGTGGTTTTTTTGGAGCATTTGGAGGCCTCTAGGAGTGAGGTCGATTTATCTAGGGTTTCAGGCATCCAGTGGGGCGCACCACATCTTGGAGGAGGTTCAGATCCATAGGGTTTGAGGGAGATCTTGGAGATTCAGGCACCTGGGTTGTTCTTGCCATCACCCAATCTATTGTTTGGCATATTCCTTGAGGTGTTTGGACACATTTGGCATCAGGGACGAATTATTGAGGAGATTCAACATTCCAGCAGGACGTGGCATTTTCCAGTGGGGGTTTGGCACTTCATACGACTCAGATCTACATTGGCATTGGTCTTCATTTCTTATGCAGCCTTTGGAGGCTTATTTTGTATTATCGGGAGATTTTTGTAGCAGCTCTATTATCTATCTTCTTAGCCATCTGTTGAGCATTCCAGATTGACATCTCCATTGTAGTAGGTTCTTCTATTTCATGAATAAAAGCAGATTTGAGATGTTTTGGCTTGTCTATCATATTGCATATGGTTGAGGTATGTTCCATGGTTATATCTTCTTGTTTATTGCTGCAACACACATTTATAACACATCAGTAAACCCTAAGGCTGAAATCAAGAGGGCATCCTGCAAGTAAACACATCTAAACAAAGTGTTTGATGAAATACCACAACCAGAAAAAGTTTTAAGGACACCCAAAACCGTGATGTTCCTGGCATAATGGCTTGGGTTCATTATAGTGGTATCAGAGCTTAAATCCTGCCAACCTGAGGGGTCTCTCATAGGGATAAATGGATAGTTGCAAAGAAATGGATAAGATATGCCTTGAGATATCATGCTTGGAGATAATTTATCACGGACTTAGCGAGGAAACTAAGGCTATAATAACCTTTCCTCATTACGTATCCTTCAGGAAGCCCATTTGGAGCGAAGAGGATATTTTACATGGGATCATTTTAGTTGAAAAAAAGAGAAAAGAAGCAGCTAGGTGGTGGGAAGAACAAAGAAACCCCACACTCATTAGGAGCACACAACCTTGCTACAGTTGCAAGGGGCCGTGGGAACCAGAACATAGGTGCAGGGGTAGGAACTAGAAGCACACTATTGAGGCACACTATGATAGTGATGATGAGATGTGTGAGGATGGAGTGATAGATGATGATTTGGGACAATCTAATGATGATAATGAATCTTGCACAGAGGCTAGTGATAGTGACTTTTCTACAGAGGATGATGCTACTAGCACGCTTGAGGAGGATGATGACCCTTGTGTAGTGGATAGGCAGCTAGATGGACATGACGATAACACCAGTGTCTCAACAGACATATCACATACTATTGAGGACCTTACACCTCAACAGAGTGGTGACACTAGTGAGGAGTCACACGTGTTAGCACCTAGAGCGGATGAGCTTCCCATGATGGCCGCGACACATATGTCATCCTTCTAGACACCTCTGATAGCCATGTCACATGAGGAGGTCAGATAGGGTTGAGTAGCCTTATGTGAGGGATGCACACCACAGAAATGTAGATCCATCGATCTGGGAGGAGATACAGGGAGTACAGGCAGTGGACCTTACACATGCAGATCAACATGAGGAGATTGAGTCAAACATTTGGGAGACTGCATTTAGTTGAGAAGATTGTGGAGATTGACAGGTTGATGGAGCACTTACTTCCAGGATCGGACTGCATTGATGAGGATGCACTCTTTAGCAGTCAGGATGACCATAACATGTGTCTGGATACTTATATATGGGATCCAGGCACAAATGATAGTAGCAGGTTGAGTGCACAGGAGGATACGACTACCCATATAGGATACAATATGATTCAGGGTGAGATAACATCTAGTGATGGGGTGCAGTGGCATACAAGAGTACTCAGTGGCACAATAGATAGCAGGAAGTTCAACACTTTATCTTCTGCAGAGAGTGTTGTTGAGGATTTTAGTGATGGCACCATCAGTGAGAGGTGGTACCTCAACATGACTGTGATCAGGAGTCACACCACTTAGCAACACAGTTGAGAGTTATTGAGGCTATGATCACAACAACCACTAGACGTATTGATGACATGCATGCAGTGATGGCATATTATTGTTGGAGAGCATCATTGACACATGGTAGTTCAGATGAGGGATTTTCCATGGATGATTTTCAGACTTTCAGGGGAGAGTATCTATGATGAGGACTGATTACCAACAATTGTTGACTGTCAGGGACTACCTATTAAGGATTGGTGAGATATATCATGAGGCTTTGAGGGAGAAGGAGCTGGAGGTGGATAGACTTACTTAGGAGTTGGAGAGCACTCAAGGATTCTTGAGAGGCAGACATACAACCCTTCAAGAATCAGAGTCTATATCAGATGAGTCTGTTGAGAAGTTTCATTAGAGATCCACTTCATCTGTCTTAGTGGACACTCAAATGTATCAGTCAATCACGTTGATAGAGGATGTTGGTGATCTAGCAGAGGATCACCAGTTGATGGAGGACACTTCCATTTGTGTTCTGAGAGCAGTTGACCTCCACGTAGAGGTTGATCCAACAGTATGCCCAGGATCTATGATGCAACATGAGTCTACGGGAGATGACATGAGTATGTCAGAGCATACAGTGATGAGTGATAGCTCACAGGTACATGCCGAGATGTATGATGGAATTCAGAGGGGTGTACTTCCTTGTAGGGAAGAGACAAACTTAGGGGAGCATGTAGATGCCACTCCTTTGCAACAACATATGGTCATGAGATCTCACCTTCATCGTTTCAACAGTTGCATGGGTGATTGGAGATGGAGATTGGTTTACCAACAGTTGGAGGAGTTACTTCTGGTTGTGCCTGATGATTGGAGTTTAGTGATGGCTACATGCGAGTAGTTATCAGAGGTATAGGTAGACATGCTCTTGCTCGATTCCTTGGGATTGACCGAGGCAGGTGGTATTTTTCATCCCTACAGTAAGCTACAGATATCTCTGTTACCTTTTCTCGACACATTTATCATTGACAACAACATGAGGGGAGATAGACAGTGGCAGAGGGCATGGAGAGTGATTAGGCCAAGACCACCTGACATGAGTACTTTTACGACATACAACAGATCAGAGGTGGATCGTCATCAACAACTAACTGAGATTTGGTGCGTTATGGTGAGCACTATAGGCCAGGTGATAGCAAATGAGCACAAAGGGCTTCCGACAGTGATCAGTCTGGCACAAGATCAACTAGCAGAGACTGGAAGTGATAAACTTCCAAGTTTTCCATGGTATCCGGGAGTTCACTTAGTTAGCAGGATGTTTCGCTACATGATGACCCAGGGTGCGCCTGAGAGCTACATACTCCACCAGGGGTTGATTTGGAGAAGGCCTGCAGGTTTTTGTTCGATAGAGCGAGGCGACTTTTCACTCTTGATCAACATGATAGGACATAGAGGTGGGTGGACAGGTACTACTTCTACAGGGAAATTTTTATAGGTATAGTTTCTGGACACCAGGTCTAATGGACACAGGGATTTAAGCTTGAGGATCTAGGAGTGGAGGATCCAATATACATACATGGAGCAGTCAAGCAGGGTCACCGTAGTGCAGTGTCACCATGAGGATATTCAACAGAGGTTAGCATGGGACCCAGGGATTGCAGGGTCGAGCATTTCACTGACTGACAGGGGCGAATGGACCTTTGCAGGGGAAAGTTATCCTAACTTTCCATTGAGATTCAAGGTTGAGGAGAGCACATCACTTGAGGGCATCTCAGGAAAGTCTTGCAGTACCTCATTCTGGAATCAACATGTGTAGTTGATGGAGGCCGTGTGGATCTGGGTAGAGACTTGGAGGATGGACTCATTCCGAGATGAGGCCAAGTGTCATATGAAAGAGACTCATAGAGTTGGTTTATTTCAGGATTATGCTTCCTAGGGGCTAGCAGTTCATGACTTGTTATGGGACCCAGGGGGCAGAGTGTATGAGTGTTCATCTTTGTATGGGTTCTACTATGTATCCCATAGGTGGAAATGGGATCCTGGTATTTTACTTGGGGGGATTTGGTTATTTCTTGAGGACAAGCAATTTTCTAGCAAGGAGGACTGTAATGTCCTCACTTTGGGGCATCATCACAATGCAGAGGTTTATGATGACCAGAGTAGCCATATGGGTGTTATAGAGAGTACAGGGGTTATTGAGAGGCATTGTGAGGTCTAGCTTGCATTGCTCTTCATATCTCATCATTATGATCCAGTCCGCACAGGTTGTTAAGGTACCAATTTTGTTATCGGATAAATCGGTATATGCGGACACTAACTAAACTCCCTAGACCCACCTAGATCTAGAACAAAACACACCAGAACATGACGCTTTCCTTAAGTTTTAAATATTGAATTTACTAACTAAAGAGAGATAGGTGACATACAGTTTAAATGTTGCTTCCTCTCGCCATCACCATCCTAGCTCCATTCCAATGCTCATACAACGATGAACCTGCAAAATAATGCAACCAACCAAAGTGATAGTAATAGCATGAACTCAATATAAACCTATGTATGTGATCAATGAATCATACAATAAAACACAACAAGCTTTATAGGAAAGAATCATATTACTGTATCATATTAAATGTGAAAGAGAGATTACAACCATGGCCTTGATGTCGTAAGGTCCCTTCCAATTGTCCTTTGTTCCCCACACACTTCCACTCCAAGAATTCTATAAGCGTAGATCTGATAATATTCACAATCTATCTTGACAAAGGCAAAACTCAAAGACACTCCAACCAAGCTAATAATTCCAAGCCAAATCCAACTTAGCCCTTCTCCATGAGAGCTCCTCTCTTTTTATAAGCTGAAGAGGATAAGGTGAGGAGATTAGGATGATCCCACTAAATCATGAAAGCGAGTAAGATCCAAACCATTCGGATTCCACCTCACCATGGAAGTTTCTCCTTCTAGAAGATTCGAGAAAACGCTCGTTTCTCCCACGTGTAAGCATTCTCACACCCTACCTATAGAGTAGACTGCGAACTCCTCGCGACCTAGCTATGATGCAGCCTGCGAGAATCAGGCATTCTCGCACCCTAGCTATAATGCAGCCTACAAGCTTCCCTTTTTATAGGGTTTTTACAAAGGAAAATGCAACTTCTTTTCTCAGAAAAAGTTCTTCTCCCTTCTTTCTTTAGGAACTTAGGCCACTGACCCCTCTAAAGACTACAGATAGGCTTACATCATTAACGGTCATAGGGATGATGAAAATAATTTGTAACAGAGAGCCCGCCAAAGTATGAAGTTAGAACAAAGTGATAGATGAAATACTTTGTCGAGTGTGTGTAGGGAACAAGGAACAGTCAGTCGAAAACCTGCCAACAAACAAGGAAATACAGTACAATAATACATCATCACTTAGGTAGGCATTCCCATACTTAGAATACAAATGAATCAGAGCATAAATGACAATATGCAAAGATCCATGTCAAGTAAGACAAGGGCATGGCCACCAAACATACACCATGGATCCATGCCATTATGAATCAAATCTGAATATAGCCACCAAAAATACACTGTGGATCTATGTGTTAAAGTTTCAAATTTGAACATAGCCACCAGACATACAATGTGGATCTATGCAACAATACACTGAATATACTCCAACGCAACCTGGATCTATCAGAAAATATCCAGGGTCTTCATCTCCCCCACTCTATAGTAGGAATCTAACCATGTGAATACATGTGCTAAAGTCGAACATGGTAGAAACCACTTGATTACCGGTCATTAGGGTATATCGTTAACAAGTGCGAGGGAAATCACCATTAATGTTAATGACTCCCAACGTACACTAGTACAATCCAACGAATGTGAATAAATGAGCTCAATTCGAACACTCGGCGGAATCTCCCGATCAGGGGTCAATAATGAAAACCCACTGTCGAAAGTGAGGAAACCTGCCATTGAGGCATGCAAGTTCCAAGGTACCAATTAGTTTCTAAGTCTAATTCTCTGTTACACATTATTTTCGTCATCCCTATGACCGTTAATGGTGTAAACCTATCTGTAGTCTTCAGAGGGGTCAGTGGACTGAGTTCCTGAAGAAAGAAGGGAGAATAACTTTTTATGAGAAAAGAAGTTGCATTTTCCTTTTGTTATCGCACAGTTTGTAGGAAAGGATTAGGTTGCTTGAAGTCAAGGCTCAAACTGGCGTAACAGGAGCTTCCCCACCCACTGTCACCTCGATGGGGAGCTCCTTCTATTTAGGGTGGCTAATCCCAAGGGAGACGTCCCTAGTAATCTGGGGTTCTGAAGGAGAAGGATCAAGGGTTTAAGGCTTCAAAGGTTAAGGTAAGCTTTCCCTTCACAGATTACTACCAAAATGATAGTCAAGGAGAAG
>ML820005.1:62445-82488 GCA_009831015.1 Picea engelmannii | reverse complement strand
TCTCAAAGCCACTCTAACCAAGCTAACAATCCCAAGCCAAAAACAACTTAGCCCCTCTCCATGAGAGCTCCTCTCCTTTTATAAGCTGAAGAGGATAAGGTGAGGAGGTTAGGATGATCCCACTAAATCATGAAAGCGAGTAATATCCAAACCATTCGGATGCCACCTCACCATGGAAGTTTCTCGTTCTAGAAGCTCATTTTTCCCACGTGTAAGCATTCTCGCACCCTGCCTATAAAGTAGACTGCGAACTCCTTGCGACCTAGATATGATGCAGCCTACGAGAATCAGGCATTCTAGCACCCTAGCTATAATGCAGCCTGCGAACTTCCCTTTTTATAGTGTTTTTACAAAGGAAAATGCAACTTCTTTTCTTAGGAAAAGTTCTTCTCCCTTCCTTCTTCAGGAACTCAGGCCACTGACCCCTCCGAAGGCAACATATAGGTTTACATCATTAACGGTCATAGGGATGATGAAAATAATGTGTAACAGAGAGCCCCCCAAAGTATGAAGTTAGAACAGAGTGATAGCTGAAATACTTTGTTGAGTGTGTGTAGGGAACAAGGAACAGTCAGTCGGAAACCTGCCAACAAACAAAGAAATACAGTACAATAATACATCATCACTGAGGTAGGCATTCCCATACTCA
Source organism: Picea engelmannii (assembly GCA_009831015.1). NCBI lineage: Eukaryota > Viridiplantae > Streptophyta > Pinopsida > Pinales > Pinaceae > Picea > Picea engelmannii. Next base: position 81,839 of record ML820005.1, on the reverse strand, counting down.
GAATACAAATGACTCAGAGCATAAATGTCGACATGCAAATATCCATGTCAAGTAAGACAAGGGCATGGCCATGAAACATACACCGTGGATCCATGCCATTATGAATCAAATCTGAACATAGCCACCAAAAATACACTGTGGATCTATGTGTTAAAGTTTCAAATTTGAACATAGCCACCATACATACAATGTGGATCTATGCAACAATACACTGAATATACTCCAACGCAACCTGGATCTGTCAGAAAATATCCAGGGTCTTCATCTCCGCCACTCTATAATACGAATCTAACCATGTGAATACATGTGCTGAAGTCGAACATGGTAGAAACCACTTGATTACCGGTCATTAGGTTATACCGTTAACAAGTGTGAGGGAGATCACCATTAATGCCAATGACTCCCAAGGTACACTAGTACAATCCAACGAATGTGAATAAATGAGCTGAAGTCGAACGCTCAGCGGAATCTCCCGATCAGAGGTCAATAATGAAAACCCACTGTGGAAAGCGGGGAAACCTGTCGCTGAGGCATGCAAGTTCCAAGGTACCAATTAGATTCTAAGTCTAATTCTTGGATAATGAGTTGAAGTAGACATGAAAAGACTCGTCATAGGAGGGCCTTAATGTATCCCACATCAATGACTCGAAACAAGTAGCAAGATTTGATGTAGGTCAGAGTAACAAGTGATTCAGGACTGACTCAGGGATGGCTGACACAATAGAAGGCTTAAAGACTGCAGAAATGGCCAACGCAACAGAAGGCTTTTCGGGTTGAACTTCATTTTGAACATATTGACAACACGACAATTGTCTTGGAAACACTGACTCAACAACAGGGATCACAAACCAATTTGTAATCTTATAAAGGAGTATGATTAGGAGACAAGTGGATTTTCCAACCTAGACACAAGCCGAGTGAAAGGGTGTCATGTTCAAAAGCGACTCTTCCATGGAATACAGGTTTAGACACATTTCTTTCCCAATTTTTTCCCCCACCATTTCTGGCGAGTACCTCTTTATTTTTACGCAAGATTGAGGAGGATAACATATGCTTGTCAATTTAAGCTCATCCTTAGGACGAGTCCCTTGAATTATGTTTAACAAACCCTAAGAAGCAGTGGTTCGGTCCCATATGGGCCTTTCAATGTTTTTTTAACGAGTCCAAAGAAAGAAAACTCAGGGGTTTTTCATGTTTAGAGAGTCTGAAAAACACTTAAAGAGAACTCTCTCAATTCCTTTTTCGTAAAGTAGTCTGATGAGACTGAAAAAGAGATAAACTATCGCTCAACATACATTTTCTTCAAATACTTTAAGAAGCGTAAAGATAACAAGGTTGCTCGACAATCTTTTCATGTTTAGAAAGTTTGAAAAGAGCTTAAAGGGAACTCCAGGGGATCCTTTTTCGTATAACCTTTACGAGTCCGAAAAAGTGATAAAAGTATACTCAGTTACATTCTCACGTATTTACGAGCACAAGAAAGAACAAAGACTAAGCTCGGTAACTTATTCTCATGTATTTATGAGCATGAGAAAGAACAAAGACTAAGCTCGGGATTGTTTTTATTTTTACGCAAGCTTTAAAACAAAACAAAACTATGCTTGGGATAGATTTTATTTTTACACAAGCTTAAAAACTAAACAAAACTATGCTTGGACCTGGTTTCATTTTTACACAAGGTTGAACCAGAGGAAACTATGCTTGAGGTAGCTAGTTTCATGTTTACACAAGCTTGAACCATAGAAAACTATGCTTGTGACTTCCCAACGCATGGTTGGTAATTATCCCCCAGCTTAAGAAGCTAGTGGCTCTAACTTCAACATGAAGTCCAGAGGCTGTAAGCAATGTCCCCCAAGCTTCGTTTCATCCAACTGCAAAGATGAATGAAATGAAGCTTCAAATACTAGACGTAGGACTTGACCCAAATGGAGAGGGGGAAGTTGTTTCATTTTTTAACAAGCTTGACACATGAGAAGAACTATGCTCGTAACCTTTGTTTCATTTTTTAATGAGGTTTCCATAGAGACGAAAAAACTATCCTCGTAAGTGGTTTCATTTTTTAACGAGCTTGCAATCAAAAAACCATGCTCAAAGACCTTTGTTTCATTTTTTAACGAGGTTGCCTCAGAGACGCAAAAACTATCCTCAAAGTCCCTCTTTTTGATCATGGATTCCAAGAGGACAATGATCCGGAACGACACCATGTCAAGGGAAAAAACTTGGTCATGGCTTCCAAGAGGTCTTCACTGGAAAGAAGAAACACACTCTGGAAGGACACCATGTCGAGGGTCGCGACAGGAGTAAAGATATCATTCTCTAATAACCCTATCGAAGAGATCACCATGTCAACTACTAGATCTGAGTCATCAGAAGTTGAAACCATGGGCGAAAACGCCACATAATTGACCTGTGGCGGGGGCAATACCGTTTGCGTATAAGAACCATTTAGGGAGGCAATCCAGTCGAGATCAATGAATGAAAGTTGATCAACAGTCACAATTCTTCCATCGTGAGGGAAAGATATCACATGAAAAAGAGTGGACACAATAGCTTTCATGGCATAGACATAATCTCGCCCAAGAAGTAAAGTGAAATCCAAGGGATCTTGGACTACCATGACATCAACAAAGATAGTTTTCCCTCCCAAAGTTATAGGAAACTGAGGAAGGGTCCCTAAAGGTTGACTAATTCTTTTGTTAAAAGATAACAAATTTTGTGTAACCGGTGCAAGCGGAGGACAACCCAAAGCTTTCCAAGCAAAAGAGGACAAAATACTAACAAATGCACCTTCATCTATCAGTGTCTGAGGAACGTCTCGACCACAAACCTGTACTGTAATCTGGAAAGGAATGTGAGAGGGAAGATGAGGTCCAGTTAGCACACCCCAATCAAAATCGATGGCCTCATAACTTGGAGGGGATTCCATGGGAGAAGGAGGAATAGCCCTCGGCATGGTAGATTATGTATCAACGAGAAAAACATGGGTAGTATCGGGTTTACTCTCTAGTGGGAGAGTAGGATCGACTAATGAAGAGATCAGATCGATCACGTCGGTTGCATTCTCCAAGGGGAGAATGGGCTCGACAGGTGGAAATAGATCGACCACTTGGGTGACACCCTCTAACGGGAGAGTGGGATTGACCGAGGATGGTATCGGATCGAATGCTTTAGTTTCACTCTTTGAGGGGAGAGAGGGATTGACCGAGGATGGTATTGAATCAACCACTTTGTCAACTGGTTCAATTAAGGACGTGGCCAGATTGATGACATGATCAATTGGATTGACCGGCGATGGGTTTGGAGTGCTCATTCCATCAACTACAGGGGGGTTGAGAGAAAAATTACGATAAGCAACTGGAAGTTGAGGCTGTGAAACAGTCATGTCTTCCAGTAATTTTGAGGCTTCATCCATACGAGGGAAAAGGTGAGTTAGATGACTCCCTTTGCATAACATACATGGGAACTTGACTCTACTTTTCTTCTTCCCAATGGTATCGTGACTAGTTGATGGGAGGTCATCAACATATTGTTCAGAGGCTAACGACATGGGTTGGCGAGGATGTGTAGACCATACTTCTATAACCTTGGGTAGACCAGGGCAATCCTTAAGAAGATGGCTACCCTTACAAAGCCTAAAAGGGTACTTGGGCTTACGAGTTGTTTGGGTGATCTTGACATCATCAACACTCCCAACACGATTAACAATAAATGGTTGTTTTCCAACATGTTTGACAGTGGTTGGAGGTTTTGACCCTCACTTATCTTTCTTCTTCTTAATCTTTCTTTTCTTCTTCTTCTTATTCACCGGGTTACTAGCTTCAAAACTTTCACTCGATGAAGAAGATGAAATGGAAGGCGACCTTGCAAGTGAAGAAGGCGAAGAAGACCTTACTGGTGAAGAAGGTGAAGGATCAACATGAGGTTGATGCTCTTGGGAGGAAGTGCTTGTGATTGAATCACTAACTGCATTCGAGATTACGTGAGTGGAAAACAACCATATCGGTAATCCAATAGTGAGACCCGGAAGGCTCAAAGTAGAGATGTGAGGAGGACCAATGTTTCAATAAGAAGGAAAAACAAAAGGTTCCCCTGGAGCAGGGGTTCCTTCATTGGTCATTCCCGGAACTGACGCCATTAAATAAATATCCAATCTAGAGTCCTCTAGGGAAAACAAATAGCACATGCTAAAAATCTAGTAAGTAAGCAAGCAAACAAAACCCTCTCACAGTGAACGCACTAGTTGGTGATGAAATCCAACGTCGCGGGAACAATATAAGAAGGGGCTGAGATAGAGCGGTTGGAAAAGTTACGTTGATGACCTGCTTAACGGACTTACACCCTGGTGCAAGCTCCCACACATAATCGTGGGTATACCCTCCAAGGAGCCTGAGTGAGTTTGGCCAACGTCGATTTCAGGTACCGTGAAGACTTGCTCCTCCACAATCACCTCGTGTAAAGACCCTAAAAAGATAGGCCACTAAGGTTACCAATCACTACAATGATTCCCGAGGAAACAATTGATAGTCCAATCCACGTGCAAGGGCAGGGTATCTAGCCTGAAATCAACTTGAAAGGCTTCCACTCATCATTGTGGGTATACCTCTCAAGTGACCCCCATAATACACGTAATCTCTACACCAAGACCAACAAAGCAGGGTGAGTAACTCTGCCAGTCTCAATGCGACCTCGTGATTGACCCTGGTGTGAGAAGGGATTCCTAGGACAAAATGTAGTAAGTGGATTTAACTATCCCTATCACAAGATACTATGTTTGTTTGCATCTTTGGAAAGTTATCTTTCACACCTATTTCAAAGCCCTACGACTAATCCAATGTAGGTTTTCTACCAGAAAAGATAAAAATGTCTAATCAATTTTTATAAGCGCTTTATTTTATGGCTGTTGTTACTCAAAAGGAAAATGGCGTGGACAATATGGTGTTTTTACCGACTCGAAAGTTATGAAAAGAAATGAAGATGCAATCTTTTCATTTCAATGAAAGCTATGCTACGAGAAGGAGAAAACATTTATCATTCCCAGATGCACAATGTCCCAAAATTTACTAAACTCACCAATATCAATATTTTTAAGAAATGAGCAAAAAGACTGTACACCAATGCACAATTCATGGCCCCCCCTGGCCATGAGGGGGAAATTTTTTCATAATTTAAGATAAAAAAAATTCCAAGAATCATGCAATTTCGCTACTTCAAATGCAAGGATGCCCCTAATCCAATATAAAGCAAGAAATTAAATCTTTTTGTTTCAAAAATTTCATTAAAAGCAATAATGAACTTTGTTAAAACAAATAAACCCAAACTAAAAGTTTTCTTTTAAAGTGAACTATTCAGAAGAAATCTGATCTTTCCCTAAACAATTCTAAAGAAAACACACACTTTGTAATTGAAAGACACTCAAAGCAAGAGACTAATCCTTCAAAACCAAAGAAAGCAAAGATGGAGAAAAGCAACTCAAAGAATGTCAGGCAGACTGTAAAGAGATCAATATAAGCTCCAAAAGCTCAATCCAGCTGACCAAAGCAAAATTGGGTCATCAAAAGATGACAAGACCCAATCCAAAAAAGTTTACAAACAAGTTCGCAGCCTAGCAGTAGAGTATAGTGCGAGAATTAGGTATTCTCGCAGGCTAGACACTGGTAGGGTGCGAGAAGTTCGCACTGGATCTAACAACAGGGTGCGAAAATCAATGGTTTTCACGGGCTGTAGAGAGGTACAGTGCGAGAATGTCTATAATCAAAGAAAATTTTGAAAAATGACAGGGAATCTAAGTGAACCTCTAGATCCAGAGAGTCTGGATGGATGTCCCACAGACTCAGAAACCAGAAAACAAGCAATCAAAGGAAGGGAAACTAGACTAACTAAGAAACAATCTGTTCCCCAGTATGGTCGCCAATTTTGTTATCGAATAAATCGGTAGGTGAGGACACTAACTGATCTCCCTAGATCCACCCAGATCTAGAACAAAACACACAAGAACATAACGCTTTCCTTAAGTTTTAAATATTGAATTTACTAACTAAAGAGGGATAGGTGACATATCGTTTAAATGTCGCTTCCTCTCGCCATCGCCATCCTAGCTCCGTTCCAACGCTCATACAATGATGAACCTGCAAAAGAACGCAACCAACCAAAGTGATAGTAATAGCATAAACTCAATATAAACCTATGTATGTGATCAATGAATCATACAATAAAACACAACAAGCTTTATAGGAAAGAATCATGTTACTGTATCATATTAAATGTGAAAGAGAGATTACAACCATGGCCTTGATGTCGTAAGGTCCCTTCCAACTATCCTTCGTTCCCCACACACTTCCACTCCAAGAATTCTGAGACCATGGATCTGATAGCTACTCACAATCTATCTTGACAAAGCATATCTCAAAGCTACTCTAACCAAGCTAACAATCCCTAGCCAAAAACAACTTAGCCCCTCTCCATGAGAGCTCCTCTCCTTTTATAAGATGAAGAGGATAAGGTGAGGAGGTTAGGATGATCCCTCTAAATCATGAAAGCGAGTAAGATCCAAACCATTCGGATGCCACCTCACCATGGAAGTTTCTCCTTCTAGAAGATTCGAGAAAACACTTGTTTTTACCACGTGTAAGCATTCTCGCACCTTGCCTATAGAGAAGACTGCGAACTCCTCGTGACCTAGATATGATACAGCCTGCGAGAATCAAGCATTATCGCACCCTAGCTATAATGCAACCCACAAACTTCCCTTTTTATAGGGCTTGCAAATTGAAATGCAACTTCTTTGCTCAGGAAAAGTTCTTCTCCCTTCCTTCTTCAAGAACTCAGGCCACTGACCCCTCCAAAGGCAATGGATAGGTTTACATCATTAATGGTCATAGGGATGACGAAAATAATGTGTAACACCAGGGATTGCAGGGTCAAGCATTTCACTGACTGACAGGGGCGAATGGACCTTTGCAGGGGAAAGTTATCCTAACTTTCCATTGAGCTTCAAGGTTGAGGAGAGCACATCGCTTGAGGGCGTCTCACGAAAGTCTTGCAGTACCTCATTCTGGAATCAACATGTGTAGTTGATGGAGGCCATGTGGATCTTGATAGAGACTTGGAGGATGGACTCATTCCGAGATGAGGCCATGTGTCATATGAAGGAGACTCACAGAGTTGGTTTATTTCAGGATTATGCTTCCTAGGGGCTAGCAGTTCATGACTTGTTATGGGACCCAGGGGTCAGAGTGTATGAGTGTTCATCTTTGTTTGGGTTCTACTATGTATCCCATAGGTGGACATGGGATCCTGGTATTTTACTTGGAGGGATTTGGTTATTGCTTGAGGACAAACAATTTTCTAGCAGGGAGGACTGTAATGTCCCCACTTTGGGACATCATCACATTGCAGAGGTTTATGATGACCAGAGTAGCCATATGGGTGTTATAGAGAGTGCATGGGTTATTGAGAGGAATTGTGAGGTCCAGCTTGCATTTCTCATCATATCTCATCATTATGATCCAGTCAGCACAGGTTGGCTTTGGTTCCATTGCATTTCGACGATTTCCATGATTTTGACTATTTTGAGCTATAAGTCAATTAAATTCACTGAAGAGGTCATTTTGGGCACATTACTTGGAGGAACCTCTCAGTGTAATAGCTCATTGGAATCGGGAGGAGAAACAATATAGGATGGGATGGCTTGAAGTGACTTTCAGTGGCCAGGGAAGCCAGAAGGAGAGATAAGACACTTTTCAGAGGTAAAATGGTTAATTAATTAATTAAAGTGATTTAATTAATTAATTAAATATTAATAAAATGAAAGTCACTTTGGAGGGACAAGGTGAGCCAAAAAGTATAAAGGAAAGGCAAGGGCCTCTACCCAGGCATTCACGTTTGTCTATCTTTTGGATTTCTGGCTTCTAGCTAGAGGGCACATCTCTTCGGGGTTTTGAGGGTTTTGAATTAACAAACCCTAGAGGTCGATTCGGTGGTGAAAGATTCCACCTACCTTGTCCCAAGCTTGGTCTCGGAGATGCAATACTCTCCCACACCATTCTATCTCGGTTCTACATCAGTGTAGGAGGGTTATACACCAGCCACAGACACAGGAAGAGAAGGAGGGTGCACCATTGGGGGTTTCCAGCAAGGGGGGCACACTATTCTTGGAGAGAGATTCATTGCAGGAGATTGGTAGGGATTTTGGAGATTCTATCACTTGGGTTTTCACTGTAGGGCCGTGGACATCATATCTAATCCATTCATGAGGTTTTTAGGTGCCATTTGATTTATTAGATGCATGGGACGAATTAGAGGAGAGGAGCAAACTTCAAAAATTGGTTTCAGTCATTTGCTAGCTCAAATCTTCACCATTTTGCTTGGGACTTCACCAGGGAGGTAACCAAGCCCCGATCTATCATTCTAGTGGTTGCTTGGAGAATTTGGAGGCCTCTAGGAGTAAGGCCAATTTATCTAGGGTTTCAAGCATCTAGGGGGGCGCACCACATCTTGGAGGAGGTTCAGATCCATAGGGTTTGAGGGAGATCTTGGAGATTCAGGCACCTGGGTTGTTCTTTCCATCACCCGATCTATTGTTTGGCATATTCCTTGGGGTGTTTGGACACATTTGGCAGCATGGCCAAATTATTGAGGAGCTTCAGCATTCCAGCAGGACATGGCATCTTCCAGTGGGGGTTTGGCACTTCATATGGCTCAGATCTACCTTGGCATTGGTCTTCATTTCTTATGTAGCCTTTGGAGGCTTATTTTGTGTTATCGAGAGATTTTTGTAGCAGCTCTATTATCTATCTTCTTAGCCATCTGTTGAGCATTCCAGATCATCATCTCCATTGTAGCAGGTTCTTCTATTTCATGAATAAAAACAGATTTGAGATGTTTTGGCTTGTCTATCATATTGCATATGGTTGAGGTATGCTCCATGGTTATATCTTCTTGTTTATTGCTACAACACACATTTATAACACATCTAAACCCTAAGGCCAAAATCCAAAGGCCATCTTGCAAGTAAACACATCTAAACAAAGTGTTTGACGAAATACCACAACCAGAAAAAGTTTTAAGGACACCCAAAACCGTGATGTTCCTAGCATAATGGCTTGGGATCATTACACCTCACCTTGTCCTTATCAATCCACTTTGCCTTTCTTGGATGTGTTCCCTTTAAGCCTACTCGAAGATAATCAACATCACCCATGTGTGAAGTCCTCGTCCTTCTGTCTAGGATGATATCTTCCTTTAACTCATCCAAGCACTCAGGAGCAAGCTCATCAATGGAAGGTATTGAAACTTCCTCACTCTGATCCATGATCATGGGAGGCTAAAAAAGTTTCAAATTATCCACGTTTACAACTGAGTAGATCTGCATATAAGGTGGAATATTTAGACGAAAAGCATTAATACCACTTTTCTCCAAAATAGTGAAGGGTCCATAACGGATGGGCTTGAGTTTCTTTCCTTCACCCTTAAATATTTCCTTGTTGATGTCAAGCCATACCTGGGCTCCAACTTGGAACTGATGATCAACCCTGTGTTTGTCATGTTGAGCTTTATGTTGTGCTTGAATTTTCTCCAACTGTTCCCTGACTGCTTGGTGTACCTGCTAGATCCTCTGGATGAACTTGCAGGCTCTGTCTTCATTTGAATCGAAATCTCTCCCATACATGATCCAGATTTTATGAGAAGAAAGAAATGAATACAGATTATTAACATGTGCTTAACATAAAATAACAGAGATACAGTAAAACTGGTTTTCTATTCAATAATGAAATAAGCTGAAACTATAAAATGCAACGGAAACAAGCTTGCTGGAATGGTGGTGGCTTATCTCTGAGAAGAGATGTGACAGCTGTGCGCATTCACAAGAAGAAGATTACAATGAGGCTCTGAAGGCCTTTTTACAATAAACAATAATTCCAAAAACCCTAGACATCCAAAAACCTAATGCTAGGAGATGAAGCGCCAAAAGTCATGTGGGCCTCGTTTGGGTAAGTTAGTACATCAACTTCCCGGGGTCGTAACTTTTGCATACGATCTCTGTTTTAGGTGTGTGATAGCCTGTTGGAAAGGTATCACCGAGGAGATTCATTTTGGGGGCTCAATCGTGCATTGGGACATCTTTGAGGAGCTCTATCCCAAAAAACCTTCATTTAGGCCCTCAAAATGGCCCGAAAGTTAAAACTGCTAAAAATAGTAAATTGCCAAAATTGTCAGAAAACTGTTTTGAGCCAGTTGGAAAAGGTGGGTGGCCACCGATATCCATATGGATAAATCCTCCCTCCTTAGGAAGCAATTTTCTCCATTGCGTTGAGGTCCCCCATCAGATGAGGAAATTTCCTTTGAATTTGGCCCCAAGTGAGCCACTTGCCTTGGTGCAGGAGCTGCCCTATTTTGATGACTCGATAAAGTTGGATCCTTTGTTGTCAAGTTCCCTTGATCTGTGTGTACACAATCTAATCATTGGATTCTTGTTGTATGCAGTCGGGGTTGAGCTCTATTGGTGTCAGTTGTTCTGCTACTTCTGAGGTGTCCAATAATGGTGGGAAATAAGGGCGAAGGAGATCCACATTGAACATTGGGTGCAGGCCAAGGAAAGGAGGAATGTTGAGCTCAAAAGAATTATCCCCCACGACCTTGGTGATAGTGTACGACCCATAATGGAGTGGGAAAATATTTTTATGGGGTCATGTAAGGCATTCTTTCTGCAAGTGCAACCAAAATTTGTCGCCCACCTGAAACTTATGTGGCACCTGATGTCGATCATGGCGTTGTCTGTACTTGTCATTGGACTTCTGTAGGATATCCTGAACCTGTTGGCAGATGTGATGGATCCTCTGAATGAACTGGGTGTTTTTGTTAGCTTCAGTTGGAGCAGGAAATGAGTCAGTCGAGGTGACCACAAGGGGAAGTGCAACATCTATGGGATCCAATGGTTTGAATCCCAACCCCACCTGAAAGGGTCTTTGGCCGGTTGAGCTATGCACGGCTCGATTGTAGATATGTTGGACATAGGGAAGGCTCTCATTCCATGTGCGAGGGTGATTTGAATTATACATGCGAAGGATATGCACAATCATTAGATTTACAACCTCGATTTGGCCATCTGTCTGGGGGTGGAAGGCCGTGGATTTGGTGAGCTTGGTGTCTAGCAATGACCCGAGGCTCGACCAGAATGTGCTAAGAAATTAATTGTCCTGATCTGAGACAATGGTTTGTGGGATTCCAAAATGTACCCAGACTCATTCAAAGAAGATCTTGGCAGTGGCCTCTGCTATGATGCTCTTCTTGCAGGCAACTAGAATCGCCATCTTAGAAAAGCGATCAACAACCACAAAAACACAGTCATTTCCCAGCTTGGTGGATGGGAGGCCCAACATGTAGTCCATTGAGATGGATTCCCATGGCCTGTCAGGAGTAGGAAGAGGGGTGTACAGGCCCTGTTTCTTAGTGGTCGGTTTGGCAATAGTGCAGGCAGTGCAGGACCTGATATACTTGTTGACCTCCTGTCGAAGTTTCAACCAGTAGAAATGTTTCTGTAGCATCACCACTGTCTTTTCGATGCCGAAGTGTCCTTCCACCCAACTGTAGTGGGATTCCCAGATCATCTTCGCCCGCTCACTTGATGGAACACAGATATGGTCCAGACGACACAACAACCCATCCTGAAGATGGAAATTATCGATAACTGCGTTTGCACTCAACATTTGGTAGGTGGTGACGAAGTCAGGGTCTGTCTCATAGAGTTGGGGCCATCCAGATGTCTCATGGACGCAAGAGTCTAGCATCGTGGTGAGTGTTGCGACTCGCAGTCTGCTCAGGCAATCACCGACGCGATTGGTGCTTCCTATTTTATAGTTGATGTTGAGGTGTAATTGCTACAAGTATGTGGACCACTTTTGATGGCGGTCATTCTGCAATTTTCCCTGTGTCTGCATGAACTGCAGTGGCTTATGATCAGTGTGGATGACTGTCTCCTTCCCAGGAATGTAATGTCTCCACTGGCAGCAGGCTTGCACAATGGAGTACATTTCTTTGTCATAAGTACAATGGAGGACAATATCTGATAGTGTCTCACTATGATAGGCCATGGGGTGGCCGTGCTGAGTGAGAATGACACCCACGACATAGTCTGAAGCATCTGTCTCGATCTCAAAGTGATGTTGAAAGTCTGGTAGGGAAAGTATTGGGGATGAGCACAAGTGCTGCTTCAAATCATCGAACGCTTGTTGTTGGGACCGACCCCATGCAAATTTTGCCTTAACACCACCCCTGTTTATTTGGCTAAGGGTCCATGCAATATGGGAGAATCACAACATGAACCTGCGGTAGAAATTGTCAAGGCCCAAGAAGCTACGAATCTCAGTGAGTGTTGTTGGGGCTGGCCAGTCACGGATGACTTGGATCTTGGCTGGATCCACATGTACGCCATGCCTATCAATGATGTAGCCTAGGTAATGGACCCGGTCCATGCCGAAGGAGCATTTTTCCAAGTTGGCGTATAGCTTGTGCTGCCAAAGGGTGTGCAAAACCTGCTGAATATGATGCAAGTGTTCAACCCATGTCTTTTTGCAAATTAGAATGTCATCCAGATACACCACTACAAAAGTATTGGTGAATGGTCACAGGATATCGTCCATCATCCTCATGAAAGTGGCTGGGGCATTTGTCAAACTAAAGGGCATGACCAACCATTCAAAAAGGCCTTCCTTTGACTTGAAGGCAGTCTTCCATACATATGACTTTTCTATTTCTATCGGGACCTGGTGGTAGCCAAACTTCAGATCAATCTTACTGAAGTATTTGGCCCCCGTGAGTTGATCAAGGAGGTCGTCGATTCGAGGAATCGGGTATCGGTTTCTGACTGTGATTTTATTCAGAGCCCAGTAATCAATATAGAGTCGCCAGGTTCCATATTTCTTCTGTACCAGCACGATTGGGCTCCTGCAAGGTGATGAGATGGGGCAGATGTTCCCCTTGTGGAGAAGTTCTTGGATTTGTCGCTTGATCTCCTCATTCTCTAACAAAGAGTGATGATAGACTGGCCCATTGGGTAGCAGTGTGCCGGGGGTCAGATCGATGGGGCGCTTGACCTGGCAGTGCAGAGGTACCCTTGTAGGTGAGGAGAAGATATCTGAGTATTCCTCCATGAACTTATCTACTTGCTTCTGCTATGTGGAGAGGTTGGCCGTAGAGACCTTGGATGTGGCTCTGATCTTTAGCTTATTCTAAGAGTGAATCACGAAGAAGACAAACTTCCCCGTCTAAGAGATGACCTTCCTGCATTGCTTAGCAGAGATCAAGGAAATAGCACTAGGTGGGACTGCCTCGGGTATCCTATACAATTTCCTGTTCAAAGTAATAGTAACACTATGAGGCCTAGACTCATATACAACATGACGTTTCCATAAATAAGGTTGGCCCAAAAGAACATCAAAAAATTTGAGAGGAGCAACATCACACAATACCTCGTCTTTGGAGGGCTTGATGGCGTACAAAAGTCGACATTGTTGGCTGACGCGGAGATCGCTTCCTTGGCGGAGCCATCCAATGGTGTAGGGTTGTGGGTGCTGCATTGTTGGTAGGGCCGACCACTTGATGACCCCTGCTGAGATGAGGTTCTTCTGGCTACCACTATCAACGATGAAGTGCAGCAGGGTGCCTTTTACCCACATCTTTGAATGGAAGAGGCGCTCTCCTTTTGGCTCCTCTGGTTCACCAGGTTGGAACTTGGTGGTAGCAACGGTGGCACTGGGTTCCGCGTCAATGATCCGTCTTCCCCTTTCTAGTTCTATCTCAGAGTCAGAATCTGCATCTGATTTAGAGGCTTTCACTTTGGCCACCAACGACTGTTTTGAGCGACAGTCAACAATGTTATGCCAAGGGATCTTATGGAAGTCGCACCACTTCCCGATATCTTTCTTTGTCTTTTCGGTGTCCTTATTTTCTTGCGGCTTGGGCTGGTAGTCCTGATACTTTCCATATTTTCTCTATCCTTTGTTCTGTGGGTTGGGGACACCCTTTCCTGACTTTTGTTGTGAGGGGTTCCCAGGCCCAAATTGCCACGTCTTTTGTTTGAGCTTCTGCTCGATTTTGACGACATATCGGTAGGCCACACCCAAGGATGAGATGTCCAAAAATTCCATTTCGGTCTGGATGTATCTATGCAGAGCACTGTGATACTTGAGAACCATATGTCACTCCGAATATTTGATACCCAGCTTGGTGCGCTAGGTATGGAATATATTTGTGAAATCTGGCACTGCTTGGTCTCTTTCTTGCCGCAGTGTGGTCCATTTGGTATACAGGTGGTCATAACTTTTGACAGGGTAGTATTTTTCCTTAATATCATCCCTAAAGGATTCCCAGGTGGTTGTGACTGAAAATAATGAGGTTTCCTCTGTTTCCTTTTGCTCATAGAAAGTTTACCACCAATCTTTGACATGGGGAACGACTTTGAGGAGCGCAAAAGTAATATTTTCTCTATTCGAAAAGTTATGGACAGGAAAATACCCTTCTAGTAGATTCAACCACTTGTTTACAACATCCGCGTCTATCTGACCTTCAAATATAGGAATATATAAGTTTATTTGTACCTTGAAGGGGGCGACGCCTCCGTTCGAAGAAGATGCGTCGCCTGTTGGTAGTCGTCGAAGGATTTGCGTGAAACTATCCATCATCTCATTCCTCTGTTGCGTGAGGGATTCCTCAATCAACAGTTTGAAAGGATCTCTTATCCCATCATATTTCTTTTCTCCTACCATGAGAGGTCACTTAGGCGTACGAGAGCTTCTGTCCTCAAGAGAAACAAGCTCGAGACCCAACTCTCTGTACTCCGACCTCATTGGGGACATGCATTAAGACGACAAGGAGCAAATCACTCTGATACCACTTATCCAGATTTTATGAGCAGAAAGAAATGAATACAGATTATTAACAGGTGCTTAACACAAAATAACAAAGATATATTAAAACTAGTTTTCTATTCAATAATGAAATAAGATGAAACTGTAAAATGCAATGGAAACAAGCTCGCTGGAATCGTGGCAGCTTATCTCTGAGAAGAGATGCGACGGCTGTGCGCATTCGCAAGAAGAAGATTACAATGAGGCTTTGAAGGCCTTTTTACAATAAACAAGAATGCCAAAAACCCTATACATCCAAAAACCTAACCCTAGGAGATGAAGCGCCAAAAGTCATGTGGGCCCCGTTTGGGTAAGTTAGTACATCAACTTCCCGGGGTTGTAACTTTTACATACGATCTCCGTTTTAGGCATGTGATAGCTCGTTGGAAAGTTATCGTTGAGGAGATTCATTTTGGGGGATCAATCATGCCTTTGGATAGCATTGAGGAGATCGATCCTGAAAAACCTTCATTTAGGCCCTCAAAATGCCCTCGAAAGTTAAAACTGCTAAAAATAGTAAATTGTCAAAATTGTCAGAAAACTGTTTTGAGCCAGTTGGAAAAGGTGGGTGGCCACCGATATCCATCTAGATCAATACATCAAGTCTAAAGGAACTTTAGGTAAATACCCAAAACATGTCTCAAAAGGTGAACACTGAGTGGAGGAATGTAAGGCTCGGTTGTAAGCATGTTGTACATAGGGTATCTGTTCATCCCATAACTTCTGATGCTTCCTGCAGTAGCCTCGAAGCAAAAGTACCATTGTTCGGTTAACAACGTCTATCTGTCTATCGGTCTGTGGATGGAAATTAGTGCTCCTCTTCAACTTGGTGTCCATCATTGTCCACAAGCTTGTCCAAAAATCCCCAAGAAATCAAGTATCTCGATCCGAGATAATGGATGTGGGTAACCCAAAGTGAACCCAAACATACTGAAAGAAGTGATTAGCAATATTCTCAGCAGTGATCTGCTTTTTGCATGGCATTAAGATACACATCTTGTTGAACCTATCCACTACAACATACAAATAGTCATGACCCCTTTTCGACATTGGTAAACCCCCTACAAAATCCGTGGAGATACTTTCCCATGGATGGGATGGAATAGGTAGTGGTGAGTATAGCCCTAGTTTTCTATTAGTGGGCTTACGAGTCGAATACATCACACACCCCTTTACATATTTAGTTACAATTACTTTCATCTAAGGCCAGTAACAAAATCTCTACAGATGAGCCATAGTTTTTCCTACCCCAAAATGCCTAGACACAAGAGAAGAGTAAGTTTCTCGTATTACATGGACTCATTCACTTGTAGGAATACATAGATTTCCAAGATGGTAGACTAGTTTTCCCTGCAGACAATAGTTCTCTACATGTGCACCATAGGTTAGCTTCTCATATGCTTCTTTAAAATCTCCATCAATGACATATTGTTCCACATAGCTATCATCACATAAAGAAGCATTCTTCAAAATAAGAGAAGAAACAATAGGAGGTCTAGAAAGCATATCAACTTCCATGTTACTCATACCCTTTTGTACTTGATTACCAAATGAAATTGTTGTAGGAAACCCATCCATCTGTAATGTCGAGATTGTTGTAGTTTGTTTTGTGCTTGGAGATACTGTAAGGGTTGATGATATGTATGTATGATTGTTTCCTTCCCTAACAAGTAGTGCTTCCATTTCTTTACTATTTGAAATAATGCATACAACTCTTTATCATATGTAGGATAGTTAACAACAACTTGGTTAAAAGTTTCAGAGTGGTAATAGATAGGCTTACGTTATTGCATCAATACTACACCCATGGCATATCCACTGGCATCTATCTCGATCTCAAAGGGTTGTTGAAGATTCAAAAATGCTAATACTGGTGTGGTACTGATATTTTCCTTCAAAGTGTCGAAATCTTTTTGTTGCTTTCCTCCCTACTGAAATATGTTCTTCACATTGGTTAAGGCATGCAAAGGAGCTGCTATAAAGGATAAGTTTGAAATGAATCTCCTCCAATACTAGACTGCACCTAAGAATCCCTGTATCTCGGTTACACTTTTGGGCTCAGGCCAATTTACAATTACATCAATCTTGGAAGGAGCAATTTTCAATTGTCCCCCCCCCCTACAATATGACCTAACACAAGTGCAGCCTTACCAAATTCACATTTGGACAATTTTACATACAACTTTTCCCTTTGCAAAGTATCTGTTGACCACCTATTCAACTAGGGGGTCAACTCCATGTACCATGAAGATATGCACCATCATGTGCTACCAAGTCAGAGACTTACTGGTTCTACAAGGGAGTTTTGGCCTTCAACTCTTCTTTTTGTAATGGAATTTTCGCTCCCCTGCGTGGGATAATAATGGAATGGGTTTGCATGGATCATAGTTAGGTCAATTTCCTTAGGACTTCATCATTAGAGGAGTCCCTTTCACTGAATGTTTTTTTTCCTCAGGTTATTAATTTGGCCTAACCAACCTTATTAATTTCCGTTGAGTTTTTCACTCCCACAAGTAATTCCTCCAAAGTGGTGAAAGGTGTTCTAATGGTTTATCTCTCTGGTAGCTAGTGTCTAGGAATGTTTTAAATGACCATGTAAGACATCTCCTAAAGTTTTGTGGAATTTCTTTGAGTCTATATAGGTTTTTTCTAATTTATTAAATTGCCTAAGTTGGGTAATTTTAATTAAAATTTGATGAAAAATGTAAAAACTAGGTCCATGGGATTTTGCTAGGGGTATTTGTGCTCAAAAGAAATGGAATAAGACCCCCTACACCTTGGACCAAGTTTCATCTCAATTGGACAAGTTTTTCTAGGTGTTTGTCCACGAGGAGTCTTAGTCAGTCCAAAACAACAGTTTAATTGCTAGTCTTGACACGGTCAAAATGTCATTTTTTGTAATTTTGAGCTAAATGGTTAGAGAAAAGGTGGGAGATGATGCCTAAATCTTATATTAACCCTTCCTAACCCCTTTCTCACCCTCATAACCCATTCCTAGCTAGCTACCACTTCATAATGTTTGTCCCCCTAGGGAAGTTGCACCCCCTTCCTTGAGCAAACCTTTGAAAATAAAAAATTAAGATGAGTGGGGCCCTCTCTTCCCTAGTGTGCCCTCCTAGGCCTTCCACCTCACCCATTGACTAAGCATTTTCCTTCCACCTCATGCCATTTCATCAATCCACCACTCAAACCCTAGAGTTGTGCCCCCCTCCTTGAGATTCTTAATCTTGCTTGGGTTTTGGCACTTGGCTTGCATCCAAGAGGGGTAAATTTGCCTTTACAAGTATAAATGAATGCTCTCTCTCCCTCATTTCTCACCAATTCTATTGCTACTGTTACTCTACCCAATTTTCTCCTCACTCTCCCATCTTGCTATCATCCATTTCCTGCTCTCATCTTTTGGATTGGAGCTTGTTGCAAGTATTTGCAACAACTTCCTACTTTATTAATACAAAGGCTTTTGAGGACATGGTGTGTTAAGAGTCTTCTTGGTGCATCCATTGCTTGGGAGGTGACTTGTTTCTTTGTGTTTTTCTTTCTATTTAGTAGAATAGAGATCCCAAGAAAATTATTTTGCTTGGGTTGGTTACCAATAGTCTTATTGATAATCTAGTTAGAGTTTATGGTTTTCTTGCAAATTATTTTGTAGGTTTTAAATCGTATGCTCTCATCTCTACATTGCTTATAGTTTTCTAACATCTGCAGGTCACTTTCTAGTGTTGGGAAGGTGTTTTCAGATCTAGAAAACACCCTCTTTCAACCATATTTACATCATATACCCCTTATCATATTTACATCTTATACCCCGCTCATCCATCCCATTCCCCTAGTCTGGCCATTAGGATGACCTTTGAGGGTTACACTTTGTCTTGTGGGAAGAAGGGGATAAAGGCCCAGGGGGTAAAAGCAGCTGGTAAAAGATAAAATCCATAGGAAATAAAACCTAGAGATGCTTCGCCCAAGGGATCCCTGAGAAGGCAATAAAAAGGCTCTCGATAAGAAACTAAAGGGACCCTAAGAAAAATAATAAAACATGACCTAACCGAGAGGATGGGAGGTCTCATCACGAGCCATCCCATTATGTTCATAGGTATCCAGCGGTATGACATTGCCACTATCTGGTCACCACGCCAGGGCAGTGACCTTTGGTTGCATGGCCAAAGGAAAGGGTGTCTCATCACGAGCCAACCTTATCATCTCTGTGAAGATACCAGTGGGTAACACTGTCAGCTCTAGCCACCAAGCCAAGGCAGTGTCCTCTGGTCAGACCTTGAAGTAAAAAAGAAATAAAAGCAATAAAAGAAAGATGAAGGCAAAAAGGGCTTGGAAAAAATGCATCCATGACAAATACAACTCGCCTCCTACAAAGGCACCCACAGACAACACCTGCCCTTGGTCTTACTATGACTGGACATCCCTAAAAACCATATCACCTCATAAAACATGGCTTGAATGATCTTCTAAGGAAACTTTCCATCTCTTGTGGGTATT
>ML820004.1:107224-119536 GCA_009831015.1 Picea engelmannii | reverse complement strand
AATAGATTTAATGCTGGTAGATAGGATGTTTAAGTCTAGATTTGATAGTTTAGAATCTGAGAGGGAAAACGGATATAGACACCCTCACTGTATCATTGTAAGATAGCAGAGTAGAATAGAGCCATTATTCAGGAGCAAGAACATAAGAGGATGCAGAGAATTGTATGAAGGACACCCATGTACAGATGTTGAATTAATAGGATGAAGTTCTGATTCAAACTCATGGTTGGTGTTGTTTCTCTGGGTAGATTGTTTATGTGCTCATGAATGTTTGCTTTCTGGTTATGCATTTTCTTTGTATATGTTGTGCATGTGATTTCAGGTTTCAAACCGAAGTCTGAGAGGGGAGAGAATAAGTTTCAATTGTTTCTCTATCTGAGTCAGGAGATTCCTGCAAGGTGTGCAGTTGAGTTCATCCGTAAGGAGTGCGTTGATGAAGGCTCAGTAGTTTAACTTTTGTTCTCATGCACCCTGAAGTGGAAGTGGGTTGTTGAAGCCGTGCAAGGAGTGTGCAGGCTGAAGAGGAAAGTTCAGTTGTAAATCTGAGCAAAGGAAATCAAAGACTACTGCTGCAGGAAGTGCGCAGAGTCTGAAGGATTCAACACTTGAGAAATTGTTGAATGTTGAGCGCAAGGAGTGCGCGCAGGTTCCTCTGAAGAATCAGAGTTGAAGAGCTCAGGAGGTATATCACCTTCGTGGTATCGTCAAAGGAGAGCACCGGGAAGTTGTGCTGTGAAACGTTTCAAGTGCAGGCGTTGAAGGGAAAGTGCTGAGTAGGAACACTTAGCCATCCTCGAGAAATATTCAAGGAGGAGGAATCGACGGTCAGGATGTGCCAAGGAAAACTGCGAAATCCCGTCAGCCGTTAGATCTCGGGGAGTTGTGCCGGGTTTAAGCCCTAAGGAGCATCAGAAGAACCCGGAGGAGACATCGAGATATTGACGCCATCGGGGTTTTCATAAGGCAGAGAATCGAGACTTTGAAAGTCCCGAAATCCCGAGAAAGGAGCTCATCCGTTGATCTTGGCAGGACACTTGTCAAGGAGTAGGGAGCCATCGGCTTTCAGTCCATCGGAGAATTGGAGTTTTCACAGGCAAAGAATTTGTGCCACAAGAAATCGCGACCCGCGATTTCTCGATAGGATCAGAGCTGTTGATCTCGGCAGGGACACGTGGCGAGAGATCCCGGAGAGTCGGAGTTCGGGATATCGGGGTTTTCGAAGTCGTGAAACTCTTGTATAACGAAATCTCGATCCGCGATTTCCCGACATAGTCGTAGCCGTTAGATCTGAGGGACATGTGTCCGAGGATATGAAAGAGTCGGGGTTCGACATTTCGGGGTTTCCGCACACAAAGGAATCGCTGCAGGAGAAGTCGCGATTTTGCGATACCCGATAGCGCGACGAGGAAAGGGTGACGTGGAGGAGAGAGTTCGCACATGCATCGGGGTGCGGTATTTCAGGATTCTCGGTGACGAGAGACCCATGACAGGATAAGTCACAAAATCCCGAAGCATGATAACCACGCAGTCACCATGTTGAGTGGATAACAGGTGTCAACACATCGGAATTCGGGTATTGGAAAGTCCCGTGTACATTGAGAACAGGAATCGCGATATTCCGATATGCGATTTCCCGACAGGGTTAAGGCCCGTAGTGGAGGATAGGTGTCGGAAGGCCAAGCCTTTCCGTGAGGCGACGCCAGGTGGCATCGGAAATCGGAGAATCAGAGATCCCAAGGGCGTGATTTCTACGCATTTTAAACTCACGAATTCCGAAATTTCGATAGGGGAAAAGGACCGTGGTATCGTGGACTGGTAGGTCGCGTGGGAAAGGAGCTATCCGGAGGGAGCTAAGGAGTAGAGAGAGGTTCCATCGCTAATCGAGAATTGGGGATCCTCGAGGTGAGTGATTCGCGACCTCGCAAGTGTCGATTTCCCGACGGGAGAATTCCCGATAAGAGAAGGGGACACGTGGGTAAAATTTCATCGGGTTTCGGGGATTGGTAAGACCCGATCTTGTGAGTGCAGGACTCGCGATCCCGCGAGGCCCGATTTCCTGATAGGACAACGGGAAATCATAAAGAGCATTCTGTGGGTATTGAGGACTCCCGATAAGGGGGTTTGAAGAGCAATTTAGTTCTTCGGGCCTAGGGAAGAGAAGGTCCTGGTGGGAGCAGGCGTGCCCTAGGTGGCGTGTTTTGTGTCAAGTGGTATCAGAGCGGATTTCTTGTCTGTATATTTCAGGCAAGAGGAGAGAAGAAGAAAAGGATCACTCTGATACACATCAAGTGGTATCAGAGAGAGAAATTTCTCTGTTTTCTGTAGCAGAGGAGAAAGGAAAATTTCACCATGCCGCCGAGGAGAGAAAGACAATCACCCGATCCAGAGGATAGGGGAAACCAGAGAGGAAGAGGGAGACAAGAACATAATCCAGAAATGGAAAGGCAGATACGTGATCTCCGAGCAAGATTAGAAGATATGGAAGCAACACAGAGACGCACAACCAGTGCTGGAGATCTGAGCGATTCTGAAGGCGAAGTTGAAGCTGAACAACAAGGAGAAGTTGCAACCAAAGATGCAGCCAATGAACGATTAATAAAAGCTATCGCCCAGATGAGTTCGAAGACACAGATGGACATTCCAGCTTATGAAGGGAGTTTGGATGCAGAAGAGCTTCTGGATTGGATTAGAGCTCTTGACACCTACTTCGATTATGAAGACATCGAAGAAGATAAAAAGGTCAGGCATGCTGTCACAAAATTGAAGAGACATGCAACATTATGGTGGGACGAACTTCAATTAGATAGACGTTCCAAAGGTAAGCAAAAGATCAAAAGTTGGGATCGAATGATTGCGAAGATGAAGGCAAAGTTCATCCCAAGGGATTATCAGATCACACTGTTCAGGAGAATGTAGAACCTGAGACAGAAGTTGATGACAGTAAAGGAGTATACTGAGGAATTCTACAAGCTCAATATCAGAGCAGGTCATCGGGAGAGCGATGATGAAAAAGTTGTCAGGTATATGAATAGCTTGAGATACGATATCCAGAATGAGATGAGTATGAAAATCATCATAACGATGGAGGACGCATATCAGATGGCATTGAAAGCTGAAGAAAAGCTAAGCCGTAAGCCAGTACAGCGAGGCAGAGGTAGGAGCCAACCAAAAGGTAAGTCAGTTGCTCAAGATAGATTCCAGAAATCTAAGGACGACTGGAAGAAGCCTCAGACTAGAACAGAAAGAGGTCGAAGTTCATAGCGAGGCCAACACGCTGAACAACAAAGGCAACAGACAGAACCGAGCGGAGGATACGATGATAATAACACATTTCCTCGTACCAGAGGTAGAGGAAGAGGCAGAGGTGGAGTCATCACATGCTTCACATGTGGGAAGAATGGATACAAAGCAGTTGATTGTCCAGATAGGAAGAAAGATGGAAGAGAAGCTCACATCGTTGAGGCACAGAGGCGAGCTGCTGAAGCAGAAGACGCAGAAGATGGAAGGTCGCTAATGATGCGTAAGGTTCTCTTAACACCCGAGAAGGAGGTGGAGGACACGGCTCAGAGAAACCGACTTTTCAGAACCACATGCAAGACCAAAGACAAGAAGTGCAAGGTTATTGTGGACAGTGGAAGCACAGATAATCTCGTTTCAACCGAGATGGTGGAGAAACTAGAACTGGAGACAACTGATCACCCGAGTCCATATAAAGTCTCATGGCTACAGAAGGGACATCAGGTAAGTGTCACTAAACAGTGCTTAGTGGACATCAAGATAGGAGGATACAATGATAAAATACTCTGTGATGTTATTCCCATGGATGTATGTCATTTATTGCTAGGTAGACCATGGCAATTTGACAGGAACGTAATTCATGATGGGAAGATGAATACATATACTTTGGAGAAGAATGGGAGAACACATATGTTACTTCCAATTAAAGAAAAAGAAGTAAAACCAGAACCGAGGAATACTATACTTGTCATGAATGGGAAGGAACTTCTGGCAGAAGTAAAGAAGAAGGAATATCCACAATTCTTTGTGGTCAGGAAACCAAAAGTTGTTTTGACCAGCACAAGAGTGGATGATTTACCGGAAGAAATTCAGGAACTGCTGGAAGAGTTCGCTGATATAGTGGTGGACGAATTACCTCATTCGTTGCCACCGATGAGGAGCGTGAGTCATCATATAGACCTCATACCAGGATCCAGTTTTCCAAACAAAGCCGCGTACAGGTTGACGCCGCAGGAGAACGAAGAAGTTAAAAGGTAGGTACATGAACTATTGGATAAAGGACTGATTAGGGAGAGTTTAAGTCCGTGTGCTGTTCCAACGGTACTAAGTGCAAAGATGGATGGAGGTTGGAGAATGTGCACTGATTCCAGAGCCATTAACAAGATAACCATCAGGTACAGGTTTCCATTGCCACAGATGGATGACTTGATGGATTGTTTAAGTGGAGCCGAATTTTTTTCAAAGGTTGATTTGAAAAGCGGATACCATTAGATTCGCATGAGGGAAGGCGATGAATGGAAGACAACCTTCAAAACCAATGAAGGGTTGTATGAATGGCTAGTCATGCCGTTTGGCTTGACGAATGCAGCGAGTACCTTCATGAGGTTAATGAATGAAGTGATGAAGGAATTCATTGGTAAGTTTGTCATTGTTTATCTAGATGACATATTGATTTTCAGTAAAACAAGAGAAGAACATCTGAAGCATTTAGCTGCAATAATGAGGAAGCTACAACAGGAGAAGCTGTTGATCAATACGAGGAAATCTTCATTTATGAAGACATAACTCATTTACTTGGGGTTTGTCATATCGACAAATGAATTGAAGATGGATCCAAGTAAAGTAGAGGTAATTAAAAATTGGCCATCGCCGAGAAATATTTTCGAGGTGAGAAGTTTTCATGGACTGGCTAGTTTCTACCGAAAATTCATCAGGAATTTCAGTGGAATTAGCGCAGCAATGATGGATACTGTCAAGAAAAGACATAAATCTTTTCATTGGACTGAAGAGGCAGAGAAGAGCTTCAATCTGTTGAAGCGAAAGATCACAGAACAACCGGTTTTGGTGTTGCCGGATTTTACGAAAGTGTTCCAAGTAAAATGTGATGCAAGTGGCTTTGCCATAGGAGCGGTCTTTAGCCAGGAGGACAGACCAATTGCATATTTCAGCGAGAAGCTGGATGAGGCAAAAGTAAAGTACTCCATGTATGACAAAGAATTTTATGCTATCATACAGGCGTTGAAGAAGTGGAGACATTACTTGATCCCAAAAGAATTTGTTCTATATAGTGATAATCATGCATTACAGTTTGTGACTCAACAAGAGAAGTTGAATCATAAACATGCTAAATGGGTAGAGTATATGCAGAATTTTACATTTGTAATTAAACACATTTCACGTACTGCTAACAAAGTGGCTGATGCTTTGAGCATGAAGTGTTTGTTGCTGCAGGAGTTCCGAGTCAAAACGTTGGGTTTTGAAAATCTTAGGGACATGTATGCAGGTGATGCAGATTTTGCTGAGGCATATGAAGCAGCTGAGAATCTAGTTCTCAGAGACAGAAGCCCATGGATAGAACACATGATCCAAAATGGACTGTTGTTCAGAGGAAATCAGTTATGCATTCCGAATTGCTCCATGAGGGAGAATCTGCTAAAAGAGAAGCACAGTGGTGGATTGGCAGGGCATTTTGGCCATGAAAAGACATTTGCAAAGCTAAGAAAAGCTTACTTTTGGCCAGGGATGCGGTCAGAAGTCAAGAAGTTTGTTGACAGGTGCAAAATTTTCCAGCATTAAAAGGGTAGGAAGCAGAATGCAGGATTCTACCAATCATTACCCATACCCGAGAGGCCGTGGGATGAAATCAGCATGGATTTTGTATTGGGATTACCGAGGACGCAAAGAGGACATGATTCAATCTTTGTGGTGGTTGATAGGTTTTCCAAAATGGCACATTTTATTCCATGCCAGAAGACCAGCGATGCGACTCATATCACAAATTTGTTTTTCAAGGAGATCGTTAGACTTCATGGTTTACCGAGGAGCATAGTATCGGACATGGATACAAAATTCATTGGACATTTCTGGAGGACACTCTGGAAGAATATAGGGACTAACTTGATGTTTAGTTCTTCCTATCATCCTCAGACGGATGGGCAAACAGAGGTGGTAAATAGGAGTCTGGGAGATTTATTAAGAAGCCTGGTGACGGAGCACCACAACAGTTGGGACAATGTGTTACCATAAGCAGAGTTTGCATACAACGACTCAATGAACATGAGCACAGGCAAAAGTCCATTTGATATTGTATATGGCAGGTAACCAAGAGGATATCTGAACTGAGGGACTGAGAACAGATAATGACTAAGAGCGCAAGCGTTGAAAAATTCGCAGAGGCGATGGAAGAACTTCACAGTAGGGTGAAGGAGCGATTGCTGCAATCAAACCAGGAGTACAAGCGCAGAGCGGATCAACATCAGAGACAACTTCAGTTCGAGGTTGGTGATCTAGTTCTGGAACATCTGAGGAAGGAAAGGTTCCCAAGGGGAACATACAACAAGCTGAAAATGAAGAAATTTGGGCCATGCAGAGTCCTAAAGAAATTGGGAGAAAACGCTTATGAAATTGAATTGCCAGATGAGATCAGAATATCTCCGACATTCAATGTCTCAGACTTATATCCATATAAGGCTGAGGAAACATGAGCTGGAAGTGATGAACAACCAGAAATTCAGTGGCAGAAGCAGATGACGATTGCAGAAAATCCACAGATGGAGCGTATACTTGACAAGAGGGTGAGCAAAAAGACCAGGCTAAAGCAATACTTCGAGTATCTAGTTAAATGGAAGGGCCATCCAGTGGAAGATGCCAGCTGGGAGACTGAAGGAGTGATTCAAAAGCATGGATAGACCGTGCGGGAGCTCATGGACATGAGCCCATGAAAATTTTCAAGCCGAGGAGTATGATGCAGGAGCATCGCCAACTCATCAAGCGAGCCAACACATCAAGTGGAGATCAGCTGGATAAAACAAACCCAAAATTTTGAAGTGCTTTGGGATTGTAGTGCAAGTCTTCAATGAATCCTTTATGAAGGAGCACCTTTTTGTAGATCGTATCAGACCTCGAGCCATACGCTCTTGTCTGAAGTAGATAGGAGGCATCTAATAGATTTAATGCTGGTAGATAGGATGTTTAAGTCTAGATTTGATAGTTTAGAATCTTAGAGGGAAAACGGATATAGACACCCTCATTGTATCATTGTAAGATAGCAGAGTAGAATATAGCCATTATTAAGGAGCAAGAACAGAAGAGCATGCAGAGAATTGTATGAAGCACACCCATGTACAGATGTTGAATTAATAGGATGAAGTTCTGATTCAAACTCATGGTTGGTGTTGTTTCTCTGGGTAGATTTTTTATGTGCTCATGAATGTTTGCTTTCTGGTTATGCATTTTCTTTATATACGCTGTGCATGTGATTTCAGTTTTCAAACCGAAGTCTGAGAGGGGAGAGAATAAGTTTCAATTGTTTCTCTATCTGAGTCAGGAGATTCCTGCAAGGTGTGCAGTTGAATTCATCCATAAGGAGTGCGTTGATGAAGGCTCAGTAGTTTAACTTTTGTTCTCATGCACCCTGAAGTGGAAGTGGGTTGTTGAAGCCGTGCAAGGAGTGTGAAGGTTGAAGAGGAAAGCTCAGTTGTAAATCCGAGCAAAGGAAATCAAACACTATTGCTGCAGGAAGTGCGCAGAGTCTGAAGGATTCAACACTTGAGAAATTGTTGAATGTTGAGCGCAAGGAGTGCACGCAGGTTCCTTTGAAGAATCAGAGTTGAAGAGCTCAGGAGGTATATCACCTTCGTGGTATCGTCAAAGGAGAGCACCGGGAAGTTGTGCTGTGAAACGTTTCAAGTAAGAGTTTCAAGCGCAGGCGTTGAAGGGCAAGTGTTGAGTAGGAACACTTAGCCATCCTCGAGAAATCTTCAAGGAGGAGGAATCGATGGTCAGGATGTGCCGAGGAAAACTACGAAATCCTGTCAGCCGTTAGATCTCGGGGAGTTGTGCCGGGTTTAATCCCTAAGGAGCATCGGAAGAACCCGGAGGAGACATTGGGATATTGGTGCCATCGGGGTTTTCATAAAGCAGAGAATCGGGACTTTGAAAGTCCCGAAATCCCGAGAAAGGATCTCAACCGTTGATCTTGGCAGGACACTTGTCAAGGAGCAGGGAGCCATCGGGGTTCAGTCCATCGAAGAATCAGAGTTTTCACAGGAAAAGAATTTGCGCCACAAGAAATTGCGACCCGCGATTTCCCGATAGGATCAGAGCCGTTGATCTCCGCAAGGACACGTGGCGAGAGATCCCGGAGAGTCGGAGTTCGGGATATCGGGGTTTCTGGAGTCGTGAAACTCTTGTATAACGGAATCGCGATCCACGATTTCCCGACATAGTCGTAGCCATTCGATCTGAGGGACACGTGTCCGAGGATCTAAAAGAGTCGGGGTTCGACATTTCGAAGTTTCCGCATACAAAGGAATCGCTGCAGGAGAAGTCACGATTTCACGATACCCGATAGCGCGACGAGGAAAGGGTGACGTGGAGGAGAGCGTTCGCACGTGCATCGGGGTGCGGTATTTCAGGATTCTCGGTGACGAGAGACCCACGACAGGAGAATTCACAAAATCCCGAAGCGCGATAACCACGCAGTCACCATGTTGAGTGGATAACATGTGTCAACACATCGGAGTTCGGGTATTGGAAAGTGCCGTGTACATTGACAACGGGAATCACGATATTCCGATACGCGATTTCCCGACAGGGTTAAGGCCCGTAGTGGAGGACAGGTGTCGGAAGGCCAAGCCTTGCCGTGAGGCGACGCCAGGTGGCATCGGAAATAAGAGAATCGAAGATCCCAAGGGCGTGAGTTCTACGCATTTCAAACTCACGAATTCTGAAATTCCGATAGGGGAAAAGGACCGTGGTCTCGTGGACTGGTAGGTCGCGTGGGAAAGGAGCTAGCCAGAGGGAGCTAAGGAGTAGAGAGAGGCGCCATCGCTAATCGAGAATCGGGGATCCGCGAGGTGAGTGATTCGCGACCTTGCAAGTGCCGATTTCCCGACGGGAGAATTCCTGATAAGAGAAGGGGACACGTGGGTAAAATTTCATCGGGTTTTGGGGATTGGTAAGAGCCGATCTCATGAGTGCAGGACTCGCGATCCCGCGAGGCATGATTTCCAGATAGGACAACTGGAAATCATAAAGAGCATTCTATGGGTATTGAGGACTCCCGATGAGGGGGTTTGAAGAGCAATTTAGTTCTTCGGGCCTAGGGAAGAGAAGGTCCTGGTGGGAGTAGGCGTGCCCTGGGTGGTGCGTTTTGCGTCAATAATGCAGTCCTCCAAGAAAAGGTAAATTCCATTCAACAATTGGTTGA
Source organism: Picea engelmannii (assembly GCA_009831015.1). Classification (NCBI taxonomy): domain Eukaryota; kingdom Viridiplantae; phylum Streptophyta; class Pinopsida; order Pinales; family Pinaceae; genus Picea; species Picea engelmannii. The sequence goes on along the minus strand of ML820004.1, from coordinate 110,088 downwards.
CGAGATGACCAAATCCAATTGCAGCCTAAGAGCACAACTGAAGCAACACAAGAAACATAAGGCAAAGTCTTCACAGCAAGAAGGAGAAGCTTCTAAAGATGATCCTCCTCAACAAGCTTAGTCATGAGGGGTAATTTATTTTTGTTTGCAGTGGGACTTGCAAAACCATTGGTGCAGGGGTAATGTTGGGCCCGTGATATAACCGATTTTATCACGTTAATTAGATCCTTTTTTTTCCAAATGTTTATATGCGTTTTTATGTTTTGAAGAATTTTTTGAAGAGCTTTTGTGTCAAAACGCTATGATCCACTCCAGGTATGCATAATTCATGTTTTGCAATGATTTTGAGTTTAAATCAATATGTTTTTATGATCTTAGGAGACTAATTCATGTTTTTTATGTCACAGGAAAAAATCGCGGCTTGTTTTTGCTTCCAACACTCAGTTCGGTACTCCATTCGGCACTCAGTCTGGTACTCCATCCGACACTCCGTCCTGCACAAAAACGATGGGCGATTTGGCAGTTATGGTATTGGCGGCCAACGATGGGCGATTTGGCAGTTATGGTATTGGCGGCCAACGATGGGAGAATCAGAGACATGGGTTTTGCTCGTGGTCATGGACTCCAACTACTAAACTCTTGACAACTCAATTTGGGTTGTTATGTTGGGCGATTATTGGCTCGCCTCATTTCGACAGTTAGGGCATCTTAAATGCAATTTACTATTTTTAGAGAGGATTGAACCTCCAGTGGTCAACCTGTCAGCTTTTAAAACTTATAAATACCACCTCAGTGGTCAGACAATAGTTAAGCAATAGAGAGTTAGAGAGAAAGACAATTTAGCTCTGTTTTACCATTTTTCATTTTGCGAAGACTGTTTAAGACTGCATTTTTAGTTTTAATGGTGAATTCACATTGTTGAAGTTCGTGGTGCGCCTTTGAAGAGTAACCACGACTTGATGGGGGGGGGGGCACCAACAGTCTGGGTGAATATCCTATGAGTTTTCTTGTGAATTGAATAGCATAGATGTCTTTTTATTTATTTTATGTACATGGATTGTCATTTTGTTTCTTTGTTGTATAAATTGTTGTTTGTGATTTAATTGGTTTAATTTAGTTTTGCAGGTTATTATGAGGAATCTTGTTAATATACAATGACTCTTTAGTTAGTAGAAGCAAGATTGCAAGCTTAGATACTAACCCCATGTGTGATTAGATGGTAGATTAGACTTCCTTTATGCTGAAACAAAGTTTAAAATAAAGTTTAAAACATAGTTTTAATTCATGATTTCTTTGATAGGGCTTCGGTGGATGGATAGTGTTAGCTTTAGTTTTCATTGCTTATCCAATTAATGTTTAGTTTTTGCTTATCTAATTGTTAATTAGTTTTCTCATTTGTTTACTTGTCATATGCTAGAATAGTGTTTAATTTTTATTTATGAGTATTTTCTCTTTCTGCAAATTGAATTGTCAAATAGAACTAGTTTAGCTTACTTCATGCAATTTATTTCTTAGATATAGGTTGCAATTTCAATTCATAGTTAAATATTGAATTTAGTGTAGTATGAGTTTGCTTAAAGTAGTATAGAGTGCAATCAAAATTCATAGAATAGTATCTTTATATTGTTAATGGTTAATGCATGATTAAACAATCACATGGATATGCAGGATAATTGATGTTGTTTCCATAATGGCTAAGTTCTCAATGGATTGCCTAATTCACACTTTTCACTTTGTTATTGAAATAAATATCGAGTTTATCCCTCTTAAATTATCTATCATTGTTAAGTGCCATCATTATATTATAAGACACCGGAGACATTCACACAACCATCAACACTATATTTGAGTTTTCATAGATTAGAAGATAGTTTTCTTGCTTTCATAGCTTAGGAGATAGTTTCTTTGCTTTTGTAGGATAGATAGTCTTTTGCTTTGGTAGGTTAAAGAGTAGTTTGTTTATCATAGATTATGTTAGCTCCCAAAATGAATCAGTCACTATGGTTTCATTTTGCGGTTGATAGCATGGATATCTATAGTTTTCTCCATTTGTTTTTAATTTCTTCTATTGTCAAAACTTAGGTTTTAAATTCATACCTTAGAAATAAGTTAATCCATAAAGGTATTTTCTATAAAATTTCATGAAAAGATTTTCAACAGCTAATGCCTGTTGCAAGGTTGATGATTAGCTGGTAAAAGCGGCGATTTTCAACAGTTAAGGAGTACTTTCCCGCAGACAGTTAGCTGGTGAAAGCACAGAACACGTGTTGTTCCTCCACATTTTTAGAAATCAAAAGATGACACGCTTGACACACGTCACATAATCATTATAAGGCGCCGGTGAAAGAAAATAATGATGAGGATTTTGTTATGCACATCTAAATCAGATATCATAGCGGATCGTGTTCGTGAATGCATGCTTCACGAGATAATGGTGTTGGAGATGACGAATCTACATTCATCATCACAGGTAAAGGAGAAGTACTACTCAGCCAGTGACATCAAATCAACACTTCATATTCTCAACACGCATTGTCCACAGGAAATATGTTATGGTTTCATATTTGAAAGGCAACGCCAAGAGTTTTCACCAGTGCTAAACCTTGGCTCAATCAGCGAAATACAATGACTTTGTTTGCAAAATTGTCTGGGGTTCGAGTTGCAGATGGCAAGGAAACAAAGTGGTTCATTGTTGAGGAAAGAATTAGACAGTCTATGTTTTTTACAAGCACATCCAGAGGTGAAAAAACGCTTCTCAGACGCAGGCTGCATGGGTTATGTTGAAAAGTTACAGAATGGTTTCCACCAAACAACAACTGAAGCGTTTGCTAAATCGTATGATGGAAACAAAGCCTGTGTGGGTT
>ML820004.1:93992-105025 GCA_009831015.1 Picea engelmannii | reverse complement strand
TTACCAAGCATCCTTAGTCTACAACCCTAAGGAGTTTCTTGGAGTGATAACAAATTGGCGCCGTTGCCGGGGAAACAAAATTTAAGTTCTGCTTTCCTGGGATACGACACAGAGCTGATCTTTGATGATAGACAAAGATTAGATTTTTTATTGGTTGTAATTATCTATCTGGCGACTCCATAAGTTCATCCTGGCTCCTAAGAGGATCAATACTAGGGAGAATCCTCAAGAATCACCTATCACACCAGTGCCCAATCCAGAACTAATTCTCATGAGAGGAAAGACAATTTAGGGTCAAGCCTCAAAATCAGATACAGAAGGTAATCCTCTCTTTAGTTAAGGAAAATATACTACAAAAAAATTTGAATTGTTTTCCAAGAGTACTGATGAAAAACCAACTGTAAATACTGTAGAAGAACAAACTCCTTTTTATCAACAGGAAAATAGCAATGATGATAAATTGACAGATTCAAAATTGATTGAAAAGGCATCCAAAACTTTGGAAAGAAATCATAGTTCTTCTTCTCTTGATTCTTTTCATTCACAACAGAAAGAATATCATTTAAACATTTATACTAGCCTCCTTGCTTTTGAACATCTTCTTCAAGAGCTGTCTGCTAAAGGTGAAGAAAACTTAGCTGGACAACTTGCAAATTTTTACAGAGCCTCATATCATACCTCTTTCCCATTAGACGATTCACCTCCTTCACATTCCCCCAGTGTTCAAGACTCAAAAAAGAAACTTTCACCCCTGATTATTATGGCTGCACCACCTCCTTTGACTAAGATGCAACAAATCCTAGTTGCTAGGTATGAACCACTTATATTGCCAAACCTAGTATCAACTATGCCGACAGGAGACTATCAGAAGTATATGCCCAAATTCACAGGTGAAGGCGATGTGTCTGCTGAAGAACATATTGAGGATTTCTACAATTATGCTGAAAACCTTAATATTGAAGAGGAAGATGTTTGGACACGATTTTTTTTCCAAAGCTTAGATGGCCATGCTAGGAAATGGTTCAAAGAACTCCCTGCTGGTTCCATAGCTGGAATTGAGCAATTGGATGATACCTTCTTGAAACATTGGGGGTGATAGAAGAGATTTTGTATACATATCACATAATTTGGAAATCTAAGGAAACAAAATGGTGAGTCAGTCTCTGATTTCACTAAAAGGTTTAATTGGATGTACAGTAAAATACCAGCAAAGATAAAACCTTCAGATGCTTCTGCCAAAATCACATATTCTGATGCTTTTGACTCAAAGTTTTGTTTATTGTTGAGAGAAAGGAGGTCACCTACACTATATTTGATGCAAGATGCTGCCCTTGAGGTGGAATCAAATATTTTATCCTCTCAAAAGCTAAAGGGAAATTCTGATAGGAGAAGGCCAAGGAATGAAGCTTCTTCTTCATCAAGTGCTGACCCAAAGTTAGATAAAATGGCTAAGATGTTAGAGTCTCTAACTTTTGAGATATCTAAGCTCAATATTGAGAATAAGCAGCCTGTAAAGGGGAAGGGCACTTGTGATTATGCAGGTAGGAACCCAAATCAAAATCCTAACAACTTTAGAAGAAATAATCAGCCAACGCAGATTTTGCAAAGAGAAAAGAATCCTACTGAAGATCAGAGAATAAAGGCCCCTCTTCAGAATGTCGTGATGGATGAAGATGAAGGTGATTATCAAGAAGATGGAGAAGATAATATTCATTGTGTTGGAGAAGAAACAGGGAAATCTTATTTGACACAACACGACTATGAAGAAGCATTGATGACTGAATAGACAGAGGATAATTCTGCTGATGATGGCATTTTTACGACGGAAGATAAGAATAGATATAATCTTAGATCTAAGTCTGATAGTGCCCAACAAAATGCACCAGCCTCTCCCGAAAAGAGCACAACCCCTGTTAAGCAAAAATATCAGACATCGGAGAATCAACAAACAGATCCCTCAAAAGCAAAAGCATCAGCTCCTCCAAACAAGATTGCTGCCCCTGTCAAGCAACAAATTCCGAAAAGTCAAGCCCTTGTTGAACAACAAAGCATTCAGAAAGCTCCTTTAAATGAGGTAAAAGTCTCTGATAAAGTCTCTGATAAAGTCCCATATTCTTTCAATTTTGAGGCCGAAATACAGAAAATTAAAATTCCCATTCCTCTGGTTGAGTTAATGAAAAATGAAATATTCAAAAAGGATATCCTCAAAACTCTGGATCCCAAATCTATATCCCCTTCTGCTGATATGCTCAACATATATGATGAAAATCCAACCATTACTTTGGGCCAAATGATATAAGATAGAGATGAAAGTTGTCCTCCCTTTTACATCTCTCTAAATATTCATGAGAAAACATTACATAATTGTTTTTTGGACTTCGGTGCTTCTCACAATTTGATGCCAAAGGCGGTCATGGATGAGCTTGGGCTAGAGATCACCAAGTCTTACCACAATCTTTTCTCTTTTGACTCTCGAAAAGTCAAATGTCTTGGAATGATCAATGACTTGGATGTAACTTTAACCCAAGCGTCCATGAAGACTATGGTTATGGATATAGTAGTGGCAGACATACCACCTAAATTTGGATGTCTGTTATCAAGATCGTGGATGAAGAGACTAGGTGGTACTCTTCAAATGGATCTCTCCTATGCTAATATCCCTGTTTTTGGAGGGGTAAAAAAAAGGTTATACAGGGAATCACAACTAGCATATGTAATCAGTGACAAACAAAATCCATCCAATCATCCTATCTATTCTGTCGACACAGGTATGGGATCTTGTATTTTACAAATTGATGATTCATTACCAGATGCATTGTTGCTTAGAAAGCCCACAGTTCAGTCCACAGAAGCACAGAGGACGATCTTTGGACCATGTTCTTTGATGGTGCTTGTACCAAAGAATCAACAAGAGCAGGGGTGGTATTGATTTCCCCTTCTAAGAAAACTTCTCATTTGTCCTTTAAACTTGATTTTAAAGTGACTAACAATATTGCAGAGTATGAGGCACTACTTTTGGGGTTAAATGCAACCAAAGAGATGGAGATTAAAAGATTACATGTATTTGGAGACACATATTTAATCATTCAACAAGTAAATAAGTCCTTTCAAGCAAAACATGTCAGGCTGAAAGCATATAGAGACGAAGTTTTGAGGGCGATTCATAATTTTGTAGATTTTATTCATACTTTTGTAGATTTTAAAATTTCATATGTACCCAGAGCAATGATTGAATTGGCCGATTCATTAGTTGTGTCGGCCTGTGCTTTCATACCTCCTCTGCCTCATAAATTGAATTACGAAATTCAAGTTAAGTATAGGCCATCCCTCCCTGATAATGTAAAATTTTGGAAAGTTTTCGAAGACGATGCTGAACTCACTAGATTTCTTGCAGTAATAGATGAGTTTGCAGACTTGCAAAATGATCAGGAGAATGAACATGATGATGAAATTGAGAAGCCAAAATTTAGAAGAAAAATCGCAACACATGAAATAGTACAGCTGTCCACCAATATAATTCCTAAAGGTTTGGTCCCTTTAGAAAGGCTTTTTTATAACAATGATGTAGCTGTCAAATTGGAAAAAGCGGAAAAAGATTAAGAAGTTTTGCAGTATAATGTAGCCAGTGAACATGATCCTAAATATGTCAACTTAGCTTCACATTTGACTGAAAAACAAAAGGCTGATTATGGGGAATTGCTAAAGGAGTTTGCTGACATCTTTGCTTGGCAATATGATGACTTGAAGACTTTCAACACATAGGTAATTCATCATAAGATCCCCTTAAAACAAAGATACCAAACCATTTAGGCAGAAACTTAGATCTTTTAATCCTTTGTTGCTGCCTACAATGGAAAGGGAAATCAAGAAACTATTGGATGCCCGCATTATCATACCTCTCAGATATTCAGAATGGATTGCAAATCTTGTGCCGGTCAGAAAGAAGAATGGAGAGACCAGACTCTGTGTGGACTTCAAAAATTTGAATAAGTTCTCTAGGAAGGACAACTACCCTCTGCCCAAAATGGAACATATTTTGCAGAAGGTGTCAGGATCAAAGGTGATGTCTTTTATTGATGGGTTTTCTAGATACAATTAGATTGCTGTCCATCCGGACAATAAAGAAAAGACTGCCTTTACTACTCCATGGGGTACATTTATGTACGAAAATATGCCTTTCGGATTGTTGAATGCAGGAGCGACATTCCAAAGGGCGATGGACATTGCTTTCGTTGGGGAGAAAGATAAATTTGTCCTGATATATCTTGACGATATCACTGTTTTTTCGAGCAGCCATGAACATCATTTGCAACACTTAAAAAATACATTCCTAAAATGCTGAAGGTATGGCATTTCTCTTAATCCAAAAAAATCAAATTTTTCACTTAAGGAAGGGAAATTACTTGGACATATTGTTTCAGCTGATGGGGTGAAAATCGATCCAAAAAGAGTAGAAGCAATTAAAAATCCGTCTCTTCCTAGATCAAAGAAGGACATTCAGTTTTTCCTTGGGACTATAAACTTTATCAGGAGGTTTATAGCAAACTTTGCAGAACTCACAAAGCATATCACTTCTATGTTAAGAACGAACTCCGAAGTAAAATGGACTGAAGAAGCCAAACACTCATTCAATGCTATCAAAGAAGCCATTACAACAACCCGTGTTTTAATTAGCCCCGACTTCGCCAAGGAGTTTTATATCTTTTCATTTGCTTCAAAATATACAATTGCAAAAATACTCTTGTAGAGAAATGCCGATGATCAAGAGAAACCGGTTGCCTTCTTCAGTAAAGTCTTGAGGGATGCAAAGGTGAAGTATGAATTATTGGAGAAACAAGCATATGCACTTATCAAGTCATTAAAAGCTTTCAGAGTTTACATCCTTCAAGCCAAGGTAATAGCTTACGTACCCTCCAGTTCAGTTAAAGATGTGCTTATACAACCCGACATAGATGGGAAAAGGAGTAAGTGGATAACAAAGTTAATTGAATTTGATGTTGAAATTAAACCGACAAAACTTGTGAAAGGTCAAGGCCTTGCCAAACTTCTTGGAGAAGAAAATTGTAAACTGCTCGAAATAAATTTGGTAAGTATTAATGCAGATAATTTTCAGTCTTCAGAGGATAAAAGAATTGAGGAAATGCAGGTCTCAACTCACCTAGCTAATTGCAAATGGTACAGTCACATTATTCATTTTATGCAAACTTTATCAATCCTTGCAAATTTGACAAAAACACAAGGAAGGGCTTTAAAGCTCAAAGCCATGAATTTTTGCATCAATGGCAACTTATTGTTCTGGAAAAATCCAATAGGTTTATTATTGAGGTGCATAAACCAAGAGGAAGAAGCTAAGTTCATGATTGAGTTCCATAATAGTTAATGCGGAGGACATCACTATTGGAAGACTACCGCACATAAAATCTTAAGATATGGTTATTACTGGCCATCCTTATTTTCAGATGTGTGTGAGTTTGTGAGAACATGTGACAAGTGCCAAATATTTGAAGGAAAACAACAACTGAAATCTCTTCCCCTCAGACCTATAGTGGTCACAGGTCCCTTCCAGCAATGGGGTCTGGACTTCATAGGTGAGATTCACCCGCCTTCTAGTAGTTAGCACAGATGGATCCTTGTTGCCACCGATTATTTTACAAAGTGGATTGAGGCTATTCCTACCAGGAACACCAATCATACTGTCATCATTAATTTTCTGCAAGAAAACATATTCTCCAGATTTGGTTGCCCTAAGAGAATAGTCACTGATAATGCTGCTGCATTCAAAGATAAGCACTTGGTAAAACTATGTGAAGAGCTGGGAATTCAGCTAGTACATTCCACTGCTTACTATCCACAAGGAAATGGCTTAGCTGAGTCATCGAATAAGAGTTTAGTCAGAATTATAAAGAAGTTGCTTGAACAAAATACCAGAGGCTGGGATTCCAAGCTAAAATTTGCTTTGTGGGTTGACAGGGTTACAAATAAAAAGTCAATTGGTACATCCCCCTTCAAGTTGGTATATGGTACTGAAGCCATATTTCCTATTCAACTTGCACTGCCAGTTGCAAAGTTTTTACAAGAAACTAACTCTGAACCAAGTGATTTAACTCAAAGAATCCATAATTTGGTAGAGTTGCAACAAGATAGAGAGCAACTTCTGGAAAAGACAGAATTACACCAAGAAAAGATGAAGGAGATTTTCGACAAGAAAGTCAAAAAAAATATTTTCAAAACAGGGGAACTGGTCTTAAAATGGGATGCAACAAGGCAAGAGAAGGGGAAGCACGAAAAATTTGATGCTCTCTGGGCAAGTCCTTTCGTGATAACAGTAGTTCAACAAAACTATACCTTTGTTCTCCAAAATCTTGCAGGCGAGGAAGTAGCAAGTGGCCCTTTCAACGGGTGCTTTCTAAAGACCTATTTTTCATAAGGCTTTTCTTAAAGCCCTGTTTTACTTGTACATATTCTTTTTAGTTCTGTTTTCTTTGTTTTTATCACTTGAATAACTCCATGCCCAATGGTACTGAGCAAAACTATTTTTCAAATTTTTAAATTGTAATAAAGGCTACTGAGTCTAACTAGGTTCTTGGTGACCTCACAGGGAGGTATCCATCCCAGTTGGAACCAAATTTTAGCTCCCAAAATGAATCAGTCACTATGGTTTCATTTTGCGGTTGATATCATGGTTATCTGTAGTTTTATCCATTTGTTTTTAATTTCTTCTAGTGTCAAAACTTAGGTTTTAAATTCATACCTTAGAAATAAGTTAATCCATAAAGGTCTTTTCTATAAAATTGTTTTGCTTTGCTTACTTAGATATCATAGGTTAGATAGTTGTTTTGCTTACTTGTCTATTTTTCTTTGATATGGTAGTTGCTTGTCTATTTGCTTGCTTTCATAGGATAGTTGCTTATTGAATTTAAGTAGGCTAGTTGAAGTAGTTCGCTGTTGCTATTTGCTTATTAGATTTTGCTTTTGCTTATTGTTATGCTTAAATAGTTTTCTTTTGCTTATTATTATGATTGAACTAGTTTGATTTAAGTAGGGTTTTCATTTGTTTTCTTAGAACTATCCATTGATCCTTGGTCCAAAGGTTACTTAGGGTAAATAGTTTGAATTCCTTAGTAGGGTAAATTGTTCTTCTTAAGAAAATCAACCCCCTCATTCGGGGTCTCTAATCCATTCTGCTCTTCTAGAGGTTTCCAGTCATGGTCTCCATGATCCGAACCGAGCTTAGAGATGACATGAATCCTCTCCTAAGTTCTTCGGGTTCTTCCATTCCTCTATACTTGTATATGACCGCGAGCTATCACCAGAGGCCAAGACAACCACCGCGCGAATCCTCTGGAGTGGAAAATCTATGAAGTTCACAATCCGATGCCACGTGTCCTCAAGGATTTCAAAGACCCTGATTCACTTTGGGACTTTGGCGTTTGAGATTTTTCGAATGCTCCAAATCCTTTTCTCCCTGAAGTACTCTGTACCCGGAGTTATAGATCAAGTGCCACACGTCCCTCGTGATCGATGACTATGATCCACTTCGGGACTTTGGCATTCGGGATTTTCAAACACTCCAAGCCTTTTCTCCTCCGAAGTACACCATACTCGGAGTTACAGATCGAGTGCCATGCGTCCCTCATGATCGACGACTGTGATCCACTTCGAGATGTTGACGTTCGGGATTTTCAAGCATTCTAACACCTTTTTCCTCCGAAGCACTCCATACCCGGAGTTACAGATTGAGCTCCATGCATCCCTTCATAATCAATGGATGTGATCAACTTCAGGACTTCGACATTCAAGAGTTTCAAACATTCCAATGCCTTTTTCCTCCAAAGCAGTCCATACCCGAAGTTATAGATCGAGCGCCATGTGTCCCTTCATGATTGACGACTGTGATCCACTTCAGGACTTCGACATTCGGGAGTTTCAAACATTCCAACACCATTTTCCTCTGAAGTGCTCCATACCCAGAGTTACAGATCGAGCGCTATGCGTCCTCCTCCCAACGGACAGTTCCGATGGACTTCAACACTTCAAAACTTCACTCCTTGCATTCCTCCAGAGTGTTCTTCTCTAGAGTCAACGATCTACTGCCACATACCTTCCTGTGCTAATGAATAGGATCTACTTCGACACTTTGGCACTTCAGAACTTCACTCCTCACGTTCCTCCGGAGTCCCGAAGTCCCAGACTACCAGAATCCCAGTCATTTCACCAACCACGTGTGCAAGGTATGCATGTGCGATGGGATGAAACGTAGCTAGGTCAAGTGAGAAACGTGCCCTTGTGGCTCCGATCTGATAACATTTCAACCTCACTCAGGTTTTCACAGTCATGATATGAAAACTACCAATTTTTTCACCGATCGATGGTTCACAGTGATTGTGGAGCCCTAACGTGCTCGCTCTTTATCAGAGAGCTCAATATTCACAATCTGAAAATTACTCGCCCAAGTCAGTCTAATCGTGGTCATTGATCCTCCACCCCGAAGAGATCAACGATGTTGGTGAATTGCAGGCTGTGAACTAGCACTCCCACTAATTTCAACTTCGCGCTCCACAATGATTCCCCACCATAGATCTTCGTTCACAGATCGACGGTTCATAGTGATTACGGGGCCCAATATCCGCAATCTTGGAAGCGATCGCCTGACTCTATCTAATCATGGTCGTTGATCTCCCATCCCCAATGAGATCAATGTCACTGGTTGATTGAGGGCCATGAAATAGCATGTCCGCTAATTTCACCTTCGTGCTTCACAATGATTCCCAACCATCGATCTAATCGAGCAACTGGTGTTTGATATTTTAACTCCAGTGGGTCTTTGAGTCTATCTGATGACTGAAATAGGTTTTCCTCTCGATGAACAATTCACATTCATCTCCTCTATCAGGTTCTTTATTCATCCATGGCTCTTGTTACTCAGGGAGTTCAGGTAACTTTGACTATCTTGAACTTTTACATTCCAAGCATCGAACTCCCGAAACTCTGCAACCATTATGAAATATCCCCTTTCGGGCTTAGCGCAGGGTTCCTAGACCCAGGTCACATGGACCTTCAGATGACTCTCGAGCTATGAGCTCTACTCTTAGCCGGGTTTTAATTAAGGCCGTGGGCGCAAGATCAAGGTCTCTTAGGCTATTGGTTTGAAGGAAATGCCTTCCTAATTCGCAGAACCTTAAATTCTGAAATAGGGCGACGTAAAGTCATGAGGTTACCGATACGGTAGCAGTGCCAAGAGGCTTGCTCCTATTTCAGAGCTGTGAGTTAGCTCCCTAGGGAAAAAACATTCGAGAGTTAAACTAGAGCATGCAGGAAAATAATAAGCATAAGTTCTCAAGGAAGCCAACACATATACATAATTTAACCTTTTCAATGCAGAAACAATTACAGATAAGTAAATACATGCATGCGACCATTAATTCCCAATTCAACGCATAAAGTATGGAAACACTTATCAGAACCAGATAATGTGAAGCAACTGCTGGAAGGGGTGCCCAATTAAGGTGTTGGACAATTGGTTGTCATTGATGTCAAACCTTAGAGAGTTATCTTGGAAGATATGGCCTTGTAAAGTTGGAAGCCCCGAAGAGTGGTCAAGAAGCCCCTAGTTGGTTACAATTCTTGGTGAAAGGGTAAAGTGGTTGTAACAAGAAACCCCTAAAAAAAGGAAAGAGGTTACCTAGAACAAGTATAAATACACCTTAAAGAGTCTCTCATTTGGATACACACAATTACATTGAATATCTATCTTATGAGTGGTATGGTCTATCTTTTGGAAAATCAATTAGTGAATCTGAGGTTGAATGTGACGACATTTTTCTGAAGTTGCGAAGGCCTGAAGTAGCTAAAGTTTTAGAGTTGAGAAAAATGGTAACCTTAGTTTTTTGAGGTTGTACGCAAGCTACATAAGGATAGGTCACGTACATACGTGAGCTGCAGGAGGAAAAGTCACGTACATCTGTACGCTACAGGAGGATAGGTCACGGATCTGAGGAAAATATTTTAAAAAGAATGGTTGGTTGAGTTGCAACAAGGTTTGATGGTACAACACAGTTGCTACATGATCTAAGATTGTATGCTTAAGGTTTTCATGAGTAAAGGTATGTCTTTTATGTATTTGTTTGAGGCTTTTATCTTGGATGGTATGTCACATGCTTAAGGAATGTCTTGGAGGTCCTTGATGGTACATGATTGCATATGGTTGAAGTGGCATTATTACATGATTGAGACATACCCTTGGTACTTAGTATATGGTTGTTATGGTTCATTGTTAGAGGCACATCTTTCTGATATTGGCATATACATGAGGTTTATCTTTTGGTACATTGTATGCTTGAGAGTGATATGATATATAGTTGAGATACATTACATGGTATATGGTATGTGGTACATGATATGGTATAGGTGTTGATGTACATGGTTGATGTGCATGGTTGGCACATGGTATGGTGTTGATGTGCATGCACATGGTTGTTGTACATGGTTGGTATACATGGTTGATGGTTGAGGCATATGGTACATGTTGAGGTGCATGGTTGATGCACGGTTTGGTACAGGTTGAGGTGCATGGTTGATACACGGTTTTGTACATGTGTTGGTGCATGGTTGATGCACTTGTTGTGGTACAGGTTGTGGTACACGATTGATGCTTGGTATGGTACAGGTTTATGGTTTGGTACATGGTTGAGACACATACCCTATGATGGTATGTTGGTGATATTGGTACATTCTTTGCTAAGCCCTAATTCGTGGCACATTACCCCATAATTGGGGCATATTACATTAGTATTGCTATTTTATTTATGTCGTCTTGGGTCCATTAGTTGTAATTTTACCTCCTAGTCTCCTATATATACCAAGGAGACATTTTCATTTGGAATCTTATTGTAATTTTGAATTCATATGATGTATAAGGAGGTTTCCCCATAGAAGAGGCTTATTATCTGAATTTATCTCTTTTTCAAGGCTTTGAGTACTTATTCTAAATTTTTTATTCTATTTTGATATTTGGTTCTTAACATTTGGTATCA